>LSSL01007746.1:0-22510 GCA_001953115.1 Smittium mucronatum | reverse complement strand
ATTCAGATAGCAAATTTTTGTATTCAAATTTTAGTAGTTATTTTATTATTGTTTTTATTTGATAAAAAAATCAGGAGGTTAAAATACTGGTTAAATATATAGCGAATTTTTCACATTTGTCAAATGTTCCTAATTTCCAATTATCTTTTTTTGTGGTCATCAAAAATAAAAAATGTCCGAATTAGAAACATTTTAAATGACACTTTGATTTAATTTGTCACATTTTGATGTTTATAGCTTAAGAGAAAAATTAACCAAAACAAGCAGAGAAAATTTGAACAAAATTTATTGCTGATTATGTAAAAAAGCTATATTCGGTAAAAACCAATCGAGTTCTGGGCAAAATAAGGATAGATTGGGGATAGAAAAGTTTGATTTAGAGGCCATATTAAGATCATTTAACACAGAAATATGTGACATAATAGGCTTGGGAATTGGCTAAATCTCCCAATAAGCAAATTTTATTTTTTAAAAAATGTTCGATTTTTATGAAAATGAGGTTCTACTAGTATGAAAAAAAGGTTCTATTGTTATGAAAAAAAGACTTTATTGGAATGAAAAAAAATTTCCATTGAAATGAAAAAAAATTCCTATTGAAATGAAAAAAAAGTTCTGTTATTATGAAAAAAAGATTCAATTGGATTGGAAAAAAGGTTATTTTTCTGAAAAAGAGATTCAATTGGTTTGAAAAAAAGGTTCCAATGATTTGGAAAACCCTTTATTAAATGGTTAAAACATTAAAATATGTAGTTACTCTTTTTTTAACTGAATTTTTATTCTAAATAAGTAACCATAAAAATTTTTTATGCACACGTGGGGGGTTTTTCGTTCTTTTTTAACATCTAAAATTCGTTTTTAAGTCAATAAAAAGATATAAACACCATTTTAAAAAAATAAAATAAAGCAAAAAAAGGAAAAAAATTTCACCATCCAACCTCCCTTTGCCCTCATAAGAGTGAAACACCTTGTCGCGATTTAGGGGCTTAATAGTTTACTTTTCTAATTACACTATTCTAAAATTTCGCGCAGCGTTGTACTATTCTTGGTTGGGAGTAGTGGAGACAGTGCACAGTGATTCGGAGTACAGCGATTCCAGATGAGAGCCATCTCAAAACAGGAGGAACCGATCGTTTATCACAGCTGGGACATAGTCTATTGCACAAGTCCAGCGTTCGACAGTCAGACGGATCTCAGCGTCTAACAGCTATTTGTGGATAAGCCATTCGATCAATCCCACGTTTGTGTAGGAGCCTAATTTTATTAATCCTGTTATAAGTAGGCTCTGAATAGGAACTCAGTGGCTTCAGTGAACTGTTTTTCATTGACAAAGAGCTTAATTCTTGACTGCACGTAACTCAGTCATCCAGCCTACTTGAAGCAATGCCAGAGGGGAGGTCTTTCGGTTGTAGGTTGCACCCTTTTCCCGTAGATACGCAGCCGGTAGTCCGGCAGAAGAGCTTATTGTAGTTAGGATAATAGCCTTTTCTATGTTACTTTTTCTTTTTTTTATATTTTTTTATTATAGTTTTTATTGAAGTTATCTTACAATAAAATTCCGTGATACAAAAAAAAAACCCCCCTTGCCGCGCCATCAGACCATAACCTGCGAGCATCGGCTCAAGAGGGCAGGTGAGTTGCTCAAACTCCGAAGGTCAATTGTTTTTAGAACTCAAATTTCTATTAGAGATTTTGGTTTCTGGCGCAAATCTGTAAACATATTTTTTTTACTTTACTGGAAATCTATTTTAAAATCAATAAAAGGTTAAAAACCAATTTAATAAAATTCAAAATTTTTATTTCTTTATTCACTTCTGCCGTTATAGTGTCTCCATAAATTTATAGCATTATTTCAAGGAGACTTGCGAATCACATAGAATTTACATTTTAAGTGTTCTGGACATGCGGATTCCTGTCAAAAATTTGACTGTTTCCGGCATAAATTTATGATCGGCAGCGCCAGCTTGGAGTTGACTTACTGTGAATTAGTCTTAACATTCAAGACGTTTTCCTATTATACCAACCGAGTTTATTTAAATCAGATTTCTTTTCTTGATCTATCCCGCTTTTAAGTTCAGTAAAACTTTTTCTACAATTCCAGATACATCCAGTTTGCAGAATGGTCATCATTTTTTAAACTTTTCGTCTAGAAGTTTTATTTTGAAGTCAATTTGAGGTACAGATGGCCCTCATTTGCATTTTAGCGATGTCATGGAGTCCTAGCTCCATGTCTAAAAAAATATTTGGAGACCTATCTAGTTAAATTTTTCTATGATTTTTTGCTTCAACGTCTACCGGTGTAATAGGAGAATTATTTATTTTTTTCCTGTTTATTATAGCGGTTTTGGTGTCTCTTTTTCAATTTTTAACACAAATTTTTTATATCTATCTTATACCTTATAGTCACCCAGGTAGCCATTCAGGACTTTTTGGAGAATTTAGTGAGGTCAGCTAATCATGATTTTAATTTTTGCAACCAGTGAAAAGCACATTCTCAAAATTATTTGTTTTTAAAAAATGCCTGTTTTACTTCTATTTCACTTCTAACTCGTTTCATTGTGGAATCTTACCGACTTTAGCTACAAGGTGGATGACTTTGTTAATTTCCAATAGAATGGGATCAACTCAAGACTGTTCGTACCAAAATTTTACCCCGGAAAAATCTGACAGCCATTTCAGTGTCGATAACAAGTGCTAGGAATAATCTGAGAATGTATAATGCTACAACTTTATTGGCCAACATTAATTTAAAATTTTTTTTCTGAGAGGGTACCTTTTAACTTATAGACATTTATTCTTCGTTTAAATTGATATTCTTTTTAATGGACTTTTTTAAACATTTTCTTTTTCATTCCTAGATACCCTGTAACGAAAAATTTTATCATCCCTTTCAATGTTCAGAGTGTTATATTTTCAACAATCATAATATTATTGATATTATACTAGTTTGAAATAATCGAAGTCAATTGAATCAAATTTCTGTTATATAGAAAGTTTGAACACATACAAAAACATAGTAAACCCGCGAAAACGCCATAATAAAAGGAAATAATGTTATGATATCAGGAAATTTATTAAAAACCTTAGAACTGAGAAAACAATTGTTATTAAAAAAACTTATACTAATTAAAACGCAGTGATTTTGAAGATTAGATGATATCAGAATAGGATGTTTTCCGACTGATAATTGATCTTTTATACTTGATATTTTTCAATATCCCCAGATTTGACCTTAATGTAAAGGGGGTTATGATCAACGCTCTTCTTGAGGAAAGGATGGGGGTCAGTATGTCTTCTCCACATAATATCCTGACCAGTAAGTTTGTGGTGAGCATGATAAGCTACCATTACAACAGAAAGCCCCATTATGCCGATTAATGGGTATACTTCTTTGCTGACCCACTTATTCTTTGATGTTTTGGCTATTTGTTGGCGCATTTTGCAAGTTTCAGAGATTTCGATTTCACTATTTTACAGTATAAATGACACAATTATAGAAGATGAGCTTTCCCCGCCAATTTTTTTGGAGCAAAAAAGATATGAAAATACCTGTTTTAATTTCGGGAAAGTTTTAGACGATGATAAAAGTATTAGCTTTTTGTTTAATAGTACAGTATCAAAAAATGATGGCAGAATTGCAGTATTAGCTTTTCATTGAGATATAACAATACGGGTTACGCTATAGGATATATTTATATCATCTACGATTAGAATGTTGGAATGAAGAACTGTGCAATTGTCTTATAATAGTAATTATGATAGGGGGATTTTTTTTAAACTGGTTTTGAACAATACCCATCCCCACAAAGTTACCGCGTTTTTATTTATTTTTTCCAACTATACTTTGCCAAACAAAGACTAAGACCCATATAATATTACTGCATTTCCACGAACAGATAATTTATGTAGATAATTTATGAAACATAGTAAAGAGCGATATAAACCCACATTAATTTAAACTAGGGCATATGATTGCTTTATAACCAATAATCCTTTAATTCGTTAGTTGATTTATTATTGAAAAATATTATAGCATGCTTATCAACGGAAAAGTGCACAATGTAAATGGGATTTTCTTTCCATTTGCCAGTTAAAGAAAAGAATAATGCGATTATATACTCAAGATTACCAACACAGGCTTTTTTTATTGGTGGTGAATAAACCAAGGATAATGTTTTTTGTAAAATAATCTAAAAGGACAAGACTAACAGAATACCTGAGTGCTTTTCAAAACATCAGAGGTTTCATATGGTGCTGATATGTATTGATTAATTAAAACTTGGGGAAACAGAAGATAAATACACTTGTATTTTATTTCTTTTAACTCAAATAGTCCTGTGATTAATTATTCTCCAATGGATTGTTTTTTTTTCAAAAAATGTTTCATATAAATTATAATTTTGTTTTCAGGGGCGCAAAAAAATATTAACGTATTGATTTGTTTAGTCGTTGTACAAAAAATATCTCCTGAAAACTCGGGGTTTCTATCTTTTTACTGGAAAAAAAGCAAATTTCTCTCTTTAGTTTATTTACTCGACTGTTGATCAGCCTTCTCTTGGTTTTATTCTTTTAAGGGCCTACAGTTTTGATGCTGTTTTACGAAACTTTGAGTTAAATAGGTTCTATTTTTTATAATTTCCTGAAGTTAGGGTTGATTTGACTTGAAATGAGCTACATTCTGACCTAGGTCCTTTCAGTCTTAGGTATGTTTGGACTCCTAGTTAAGATCACTTTCCAAAATTCTATTTTATTGCCGAAGAAAATTAACTGATTGCAACACAAAATCTCCGCTTTCAAGTTTTCAGCAAATATAGTACTGCTTGTTTCTGAATTGAATACTTTTAGCCATATTTGGATGGCTCTTTTCCAGAGTGGATATTTTTTAGTAGATTTTTCTATCTTCCTAATCAGGAAAATTTCCAAAAAATTGTACTAAAACCTATTGAGTAGGCCAAAATTTGAATCCCAAAAAGTTATCATTATTGGAAAAATGTGGAGATAATATTTAATTTAAACAATTTATTTTATTTGGTTGGCAGTTTATAAATCCCTTTATTCACAGTGTTAAGAGTATGAAAAAAAAGTCTGGCTCAAAAAAAAAAAAACTCATTTATTATAATCTTTCTGAAAAATCTTTGCTACGAATTCCTATTTTTTAGATTTAAAATTTTATATAAGGTGATTAGAAAAATTTACCCAATTTTGAAAGCTGATTTCCAATAACTTTTAGTATTGACAAAAAATGTTTGCCATTTTTGTTTCCTGGGCCATGAAAAGGCTTAGAAATTTCAGGGCCTGAGAGAATTAAATATTATAGAAGACTTTTTGAAACCAATTAACTAATATGGACTAAACACCGACTTATTTTTGAAGATCTAGATACTATGTAAAAAAAAGCAACCATACACTTTAAAAATAGTTAGGCGCTAAAACTGTACAATATAATCACCAAAAGGGTTTATCATTAAAATGCCTGTAAGAAAAAAAAGTGTTGTTATTGAGAATAATCTTACGATTTATTTAGAAAATTGACATATTTGGAAACTACTTTTTAATAATCAGAATTTTAATAAATAGTTTATTAGAAAAACAAAATTCAATTTTAGGTTTAAAATCTGATAATAAGAGGACCAATAATAATGATATTAAATTATTCTGATATATAAAATAAACAAGAAAAAATAATATATAATTTTACTATTTTTAAAAAGCGAAATTCTTGTAATAATTTAATGATATTGAGATCAAAAAAATATTTTATCCTTGCTTTTTTTATTTTTAATTCTTTTTTCGTTTAAAATTTCTTAAAAATATATAAAATTAAGTTTTTTAAAGCTATTTTTTTATTTATATTAAACAAGTTAGTGTTTATTCAAAAGTGATGTGTATATAATTATTATCGTTTTAAAAAAATAATCTTTGATTTATACTAATATTTAATCATTTTCATTTCATTTTGATCTTCATTTCTTAGGTCAAAAATCTAGTAAATTCATACAGATCATGAATGCTCTAAATTTTATCGGGGAAAAAATATCCTCTTTACAGTGCCAAATTTATAGGTTTAAAAATGGATTTAGATTTTTCTCCATAAAGTTATTAAAAAAAACAAAAAATTAAGCTTTATCGCCGCTCCGAAATAAGCTATGGATTATTTCAACATAATATAATTGATATATATTATTGATTTTCTATATTTTTAGGATTTTGTATTTTACAAATATTGTGAAAAAATGAAATTTTTTGGCATCAGGTCATTAAAAACAGAATTCAAAAGTAAAATCCGTATTATACTTAGATTATTTTTATAATTTGAAGCAATTGATGATTCAATTTACTCAATTATATTTTCGTTTTTATAGTAAAAAAAATATAACATTCACTTTGAACTTTAGAATTTTTATAGAACCTAGATATTTATTTACACAATAAATATAATTCTGTTATTTTTATTATACCAGTATTATTCCGTGAAGCGACAACTAACACAAAAAAAACCAGACACTTAATAATTCTAAGCTCATTGCTTCAATAAATTTATGGATTTTTTTAATAAATATCTCAAATATTATTAATTATTATATCACCGAAATAATCTAACTTTTACTAACCTTGATTTTTGATAAATTAATTGTATCTCTTCACAAATAAAGCTTATATAAATATAATTTTCTAAATTAAAATTGAATTGGAACATTATTAACCACATTATGCTACTGTTTTTATTAAAAAAAGCACTAAAAAAGTAGAAAAATCAAATCAAATAAAATCAAAAATGATTAAATTTTATGTTATAGCTGTAAAATTTCTCCGAGGTGCATTAAAATAAAAAAATAATGACATATCACTAAAGTAACTTACCCTTTTACAATCTAAAATTTCTCTAAAATAGCAAGGTTTTTAAAACAGGAACATTAAAATTCGTTTAATTGCTAGATTTATTGCTGAAATCTTTTAATATAGATATATTTTTTGTTAGTTTTTAGAATTAAGACTATAAATAAAAAATATTTAAGTGGAAAGGAAGAGAGAGAGAGTTATCTTCCTGGAAACAGAAAAACATAAAAGAATAAAGTTGTATAAGTCTTAATATTTAATTTATCTATATCTTTATATATTTTCAATTACTAGGAGTGATGAATATGATATACAAAATGGTTATGTATTATGTATTATGCCTTAGAATAATAATTAATTATATTTTTTATATTTAAAACTTTTTTTTAAAAGTTTTCTTTGGTTCAAAATTATATCTGTAATTAAAAGAATCTAATTTCAATGCTCATTCTATTTCTCTACCCTTTGATAGAAAATAATATTTGTTTGATATATCTGCTGCACCATAAAAAGCTTATCTTTCTATTTTTGATGTCAATTTTTATTTTGTAAATATTACATATATAAAAAATAAACCCAGTAAATGTATACCACATTTAAAATTTATCCTTAATTATTTTTAAGGGGTTTAATAAAACTTAAAGTGATTAATTTTTTTCCTTAGACTTAATTTTTTCAATTTTATTTTATTTTCCTTCTGTTTTAATTTGGATTCAGAGTTTATAGTTTATTTTGCTTATATAACAAGTTTTCTTGGATAAATAAATATGTAATCTCAGCTAATTCACATACAACTAAACCCAGATTTCATATGTTTTTGGTCTTTTTAAGTTTGTATCCAATATCCCATAAAACTTTTGACCTATAGTTAAATTAGCAAGATTCAGTTTTTCAGTCTTTCTAGATTTAGAGACCGGAATCCATATAATTTTTTTGAATAAAATTATTACATCTACCCCTAAAAAAATTAATAAATCAAATATAATTAATAAATCGCGTTTAGAATATTGGAAATTTTAAATGATAAAAATAACAATCCTTTAAGCGTGAAAATTATAACTAAAAAGCTGATTATCTATATTAGCTTTTTTTTATTTTCAGTTAAATAATATTAAATCGATGGCTATTGCGCGATTTTATGTAGTTTTTGCACTTAGATTTGGTTTATCCTAAAGGATTTTCAGTGGTAGTTGAGATTTTCATAGTTTGAAAAAAAAAAAGATACTATAACAAAACATATTTTTTAAGAAATCCATAGCGGGTGTTGTATTCTTGATTTGGATAAAATGAAAAAAAATAAATAAATTCTCTCATAAAAATCCAATCAAAGTAGCATAAAATTTGTATTTATTTGTTGTAATTCTAATCCAAGATTTATTCTCGATATTTAATATAAAAATAATTTATGTGGCTGTGCACCTATAAAGATGTTTTTCTTGACCAATGGATTTGATTTTTATTTATTTATGATTAATTTCATGTATATTTGATCATTACGTAGATTTGATCCGTCATTGGTAATTTTTACCTTTGTGCACGAACGAATACAAACATTTTTGGATGATTTAGGAACACTATAGCAACAAAATACATATTTTTAACCCAATTACTTTGTTAAAAAAATTACAGCTCAATATTATGCCTTTTATTTTTGGGATCTTAAGACAGTATAATTTAATTTGAAAAAGAAAAAAAAATTATAATCTCGCATTGTCTTTCAAATAAAATTCTTAAATCCAAAAGAAAAAAAGCCCAAAAATTCAGTTCCATAGAAAAGATTGCGAAAAAATTCCTGTTGAATATAACAGCTCTAAGAGATACAATAGCTAAGTAAACGAGGTAATATAATTGTTCCAACATTACATTTAGCTTTAAAATAAAAATTTTAGATTTCAAATTTCAAAAAAAAACGCAATTTTATATCTTTTTTTGTAGCCTTCTTAACTTTATATATACTTTTTGTGACATCTGATTAACTTTTTATGGAATAATAACAGATAATTTGACGATATATCATTCAGATAATAGGTTTTTTTTGATATTTAAACAACTTGAGGATCAGATATTACCACTAGTAATAATTACTTATATAAAAAACTCTATAAGCACTCCTACACTAGAAGTGAAAAAATAAAAAAATTTGAAATATGGGAACTATTGCTATACATGTATTTTTTTTTCTTTTTTTTTGTTATTTTGAAAATTTAGAAAATTGGCTAGTGTGATTATATTATTTTTTTTGTAGAAAAAGAAATTCGAACTCAAAAATCCGAACTAAAACCATTAAATTTTTAAGTATATAATGCTATATATTTTGCGATATAATTTTTTATTAAAGATTGAAATAAATATAAAAGTTATAAAACATATACTTTATAAGTTCAAAACAACCACAGCCCTCCTCCCCGAGCTCGCAATACAAAATTTTACCATAAATTATCGTGTTCAGAATGGAAAAACATCTAACACTTTTTGATATTCCTTTTACACTTACTTTTTTTTTTCTCACACCCTTCTTTAACGGAAAATTTTATCTCAAATCTTGTTATCTAACCAGAGGCCTTTATAAAAACTCTGATATTAGATTTCTTTTGTTTTATTGTAATAACTATCTTATTACTTTCCAATTTTTTTAAGTGCTTTTTGAGAAATTTTAGGTCAAAGGTTCCGAATTCGGCTGTTATTTCATAAGTATACCCTATCGAGTTTATATTTTTCCAAATAAAGGCCTATTAAAAATCCGATTTTTATTTTCCTTATGGATTTTTATTTTTATTATATATCTTATTTTATATAATTATATTATTTGATTGTATTATTTGATTTTGCTATTTTCTAAGAAGATGCCTCCCTATTTCCCATTGATTGCAACAACATAATTTTGGCTTTGAATAAATTTTGAAAATCTATATTACTTTCTTCAAAAATTATCATATTAGTTGATAAATTCCTGTAGTGAGCCATAATTATCCAATAAATTGCTTTCTGGAAACCTTGTTTCATTAATACAAAGGCGATTTTGATTAACAGATTATTCAATAATTATAAAATCTAGTATAGAAATTCCAAGGACACTATTTTTTCTGTTACATATGGGCTCAATTTTTTTTATGTCTTTTGTTTATAAACTTCCGGAAAAAAATTTTTTTTTGTAAAATTTTCCTCAAATATAGAACTTTAATGGATACATATTTACCCCCCTGCTTTAGGTTAATTTCATAAAAAATTCACATTATTTTAATAATATAAAAAAAAAACTTAATCGATAAATTTTGAAAATATATATATTTAAATTGAAAAATTATTTATATATGTGCGTTTTTTTTTAATAAAAAATGAATTGCCTATCCCACCATTGTATACACATTTCTTCGATAAAGGAATTTACATGAAGTTTTAATTTAGTATGAGCCTCTTCAAATATTCCATTGTTTTGTTTGTGTCTTGAAGCAAAAAAAAAAAAGGATTGATACCTGTTAATTCCTTAAATAATTATATGAGTTCACCATCCGAAAATCATCTCCCATTATTTACTTTTTTACCTTGCGATATATTGAAAAAGTGAACATTTAAAATTTTAAAGAATCTAAAACTTCGCTTGCAGATTTAGATTTGAGAGGAGATATCCAGTTAAAGTGATTGAAGTGGTTTACCGCATGAAATATATATTTGTAATTTTATCTAGGAGTATTAAGCATATCAATTAAATCTACTTATATAATTACAATTTTTTTTTCAGATTTTATTGGTACGATTGTTTTTTTTCCTAATAGAATTTATCCTCTCGCATTTAGGGCATATTTTTACAAATATTATAACCACATTTCTGTTGTAATAAACACAAATAGATACAACTCTCATATTTTTTCAGAGTCTAGGTGAAATAACACATAATTAACACCTTTTATGGATTTGAAAACATACTCTTTATTGAATACCCAAAAAATATTATTGTTTGACTTAAAACGAAATATTTTTTCATTTTTTAAATAGTAGTTTTTTTTTAGATTGCTTAATTTTTCTTTGGTTATATTATTTTCAAGAAATTGAATGCTTTCACATATTCGAAAATTTCATTTAAAGTGAGAGAAAAAAATTTAGCGTCGAAATTTGAATTATAAAGGGAATTAATTTCGTGCAAGTTCATAATTATTTATCAAATTATTTGGTTATAATATTAAATCTAATCAAATATAGTTAAATATTTTTAGCTCCTGCGTATAATTACAAAAAAAAAAGACTAAAAACTTAAATAGAAAATTTTTTATACATTATATACTTAAAAATTTAATGGTTTTAGTTCGGATTTTTGAGTTCGAATTTCTTTTTCTACAAAAAAAATAATATAATCACACTAGCCAATTTTCTAAATTTTCAAAATAACAAAAAAAAAGAAAAAAAAATACATGTATAGCAATAGTTCCCATATTTCAAATTTTTTTATTTTTTCACTTCTAGTGTAGGAGTGCTTATAGAGTTTTTTATATAAGTAATTATTACTAGTGGTAATATCTGATCCTCAAGTTGTTTAAATATCAAAAAAAACCTATTATCTGAATGATATATCGTCAAATTATCTGTTATTATTCCATAAAAAGTTAATCAGATGTCACAAAAAGTATATATAAAGTTAAGAAGGCTACAAAAAAAGATATAAAATTGCGTTTTTTTTTGAAATTTGAAATCTAAAATTTTTATTTTAAAGCTAAATGTAATGTTGGAACAATTATATTACCTCGTTTACTTAGCTATTGTATCTCTTAGAGCTGTTATATTCAACAGGAATTTTTTCGCAATCTTTTCTATGGAACTGAATTTTTGGGCTTTTTTTCTTTTGGATTTAAGAATTTTATTTGAAAGACAATGCGAGATTATAATTTTTTTTTCTTTTTCAAATTAAATTATACTGTCTTAAGATCCCAAAAATAAAAGGCATAATATTGAGCTGTAATTTTTTTAACAAAGTAATTGGGTTAAAAATATGTATTTTGTTGCTATAGTGTTCCTAAATCATCCAAAAATGTTTGTATTCGTTCGTGCACAAAGGTAAAAATTACCAATGACGGATCAAATCTACGTAATGATCAAATATACATGAAATTAATCATAAATAAATCAAAATCAAATCCATTGGTCAAGAAAAACATCTTTATAGGTGCACAGCCACATAAATTATTTTTATATTAAATATCGAGAATAAATCTTGGATTAGAATTACAACAAATAAATACAAATTTTATGCTACTTTGATTGGATTTTTTCAGATAAAAACAAAAAATTGATGACACAAAAACATCAAAATAATAATTTCAATATTATGGAAAAATTTATTTGAATTTTTTTTTTTCACTTTCTAACATTTTATCCGAAGATTTATTTTAAATTGTGTATTTATCCCTTTGAATTCTTTTTATTTAATATGCCTTTACTTATATTTTAATATGGAAAAAAAAATATTTAGGAATATATTTAAATGAGATTGATTAAATATTTCTAAAAGTTGAAAATCTTATGGAATTTTAAATTTAAACATTAATTTTTTTCAATAATAAAAGATTAGGTCCAAAAACTACTTTGGAAGTTATTCAACTAAAACTGAATTTCCATCAAGTTATATAGATAATAAATTAAAGATTTTTTCTATATTTGCTCATAAACGCCAAAAATATCTTTGATAAAGCATACGAAAATTTAATTTATAACAACGACTTAATAAAACACCACATTTACTGGATTTACAGATTATCTTTATCTAAAATAAATGAAAAAAAAATTCCTTACTATTTTTTACTTTAGCCATAAATTGGTGATAAAAATTATTTTTTAATCTTTATATTTAAACTTTTGAAGAATTTATTATTATTATTATTATTATTTAAAATTTTTCATCATATATTTCGATTTACTTGATCTTATTAAAAATTTCTTTAATATTAATTTGGTTTTAAGTTTATTTAATTATTTTTTAAAATGTCTATTAAAAAGTATATTTATTCGAATTTATTTTAATAATACAATTTGTTAATATTATCATTTGATTTATTTTTTTTCTAATTAAATTTCTATAAAAATGATGTTCAAAAATTTATAAGCAATAAACTTGATGTGATTTTATTAAGGAGAACACCTTAAAATTTTAGAGAAAACTAAATAGTGGGTAATTAATATACTTATAAAGTATAAGTGATAAACTGAGACATATGAAAGCATGAAAACTTTTATAAAAACCACTCACAGCAATCTATTCACCAAAAAAATATATATCCGCAAATTATTTTAATTTTTAAAAAAATAAGACTTATAATTATGAGAATTATTTTTGCGACATAATTACTATATGGAAGTGAAACCATTGTTATTTTACAAATTTTTATGCTTTTAAAAACTACATTAAACATTAAAACCCCATATTTTCATTATTATAAATGGGTTAAATTTCTTAAAAAAATACCATTAAAATAAAAAAATTTCATCTTTTTTAAAAGTCACATTTTTTTCTACTTAAAATTGATTGTAAAAATGTCAAAATAAATGTTAATATTGGTTTAAAATATGTAAAATATATTTAATTGGGTTATATATGTATAAATCTGCCAATTATTCATTCTATATCTAGGATTTTCAGTTTCTAAACTCATTTTAACGAAAAATACTTTTTTTAATAAAAATTAATAAAAAAATTAAAATAGAAGAATGTTTTATATGATTTATTACTAGTTTAAAGGATATTTTGTTGCTTTATTTTTTTTAAACATTATTATAAAGTCGAGATTGTGATTGTGATAAAAAGAGTATAAATATATAGTTAGTAGCTTGTAATAACAGATAAATTCCCCACCTTTAATTCTTTATTTGATAAATTTCATTTAAAGTTTAAAAATAAGCACAAAATATTTTATAGAGATTTAAATTCATTTGAAATTAATGAAAACTCAGAGTGCAATTTTTTTTAGATTTTTGAAAAAAAAAGCATTTCAAAATCTTGAAAATATCTAAATTCTCTAACCAGTAAAAGGTTTATTTACAATACTTTGATTTCAAATGATATTAAAACTTAAAATTAAATTCAAATTTTATTAAATATAATACAAATGCACTTAGAAAATTTTGTAATAAAAATTAAAAAAATTGAAGTTTTTCATAAAAAAATCGATTTCAAACTAATAATCATGTATATTATGTTTATAAGTATATTAACCGACTCAATTATGAAGAATTTGTATGATTTATTAAAAAAAATGTTTTTTTAGCTAAGATTTTTTCAAAAATAGCACTGAGATTTTTTTCGCCATAAAATCACAAACACATATATTTTATTTAAGAAGGGAAAATTTTGCATATTTTCTGTGAAATAAATATAGGTAGGCCTTAATATTATATAATTTTTTATTTAACATTAAAGCGGTAGGATGCTCAATTTAGTCCCAGGAAAAGCTAAGTCCCCTTTATGCTCTGTGAGTCTTAGCGCTTTTGAGACTGTTTTATTCAATTTATAGTAAAGTAGTATAACTTAGTTATTTTTATCTTTTATTTTAAATAAAAATATTTTATTATGGCTCAGATATAGTTTTAACAGTGTTTGGTTAGTTTTTACTAGTTATTTTAGTAGTTTCGTGGACTGGGATCATTATCCGTAAGCCAAGTTTAATAGTTTAATAGTTTAGTTAATTTGTTTTATTTCTCACAGTGAAGGAATTAGCTTAAGTAGTACTATAGGCATGGTTACGATCAAAAATGAGTTGTTCAATTCTGGTTCTTATTCTTATGAATTGCCCCGGAGGTTGAAACTTGGTTAGAGGTCGCAGAAGATAGAGATAAAGATGATTTGGTATCAATATCTTCTGATTTCCCTTCGCTAAGTGATGATTTAGAATCATCGGTTAGCCTGGTGGGAGAACAAGTGATGGAAGATCTTGTATTTTCTTTACTAAGACTTTTGTTAAGTTCCGGCCCCAGCACCCCGGTGAATTTCTCGCATCTTATTCCTACCGCGGGGGCTGTACAAAAACTTAGTGTTATACGTGCAGGGAGCAGCGGGAGAACTATGGACATGGGAAGTAGAAGAGTAATACCTGCCCTGAGGTCTCTGCTAATTGAGGGCGATGGATGCGCTAGCAAAAGCGAGCTTAGCATTGCCTCATCTTTATTTGCACAACAAAATTTAAAGAAAGAATATTTGTGCCTGTCTATCTGGTATAGAGTATCCGCCTCCGACACCAAAAAAATAATTAATTAAAAACTCCAAGAAATATTGATAAAGATCCGGGTAAAACCTTTTTTTTAATAAGAATTAATTTTTTACTAGGAATTTACACAATTAATAATTTTTTAATTTGTAAACCCTATAAGAAAAGTCCGGAACATTGTGATAATTAAAGTTTAGATAACTTTGTTTCAAATAAAAAAGGATAACCCCCCCCTCCATTTTCAAATAGAACCAAAATGACTCTCAATCAACTCCATATTTAATAAAAATAATATTAAGGTGCATAAAGCGATTTTTTATATAACAAAGTTAGGATAAAACATCTTTTTTTTTGCTCTGCTGAATATTTTTTTATTTCGGGGGGCCACCTGTTGGAGAAATTAATAATTTAAAATTTTTTTTTTATGAAATAAAACGATACTTAAACCATGTTTTCAATAAAAAAAGGATTAAATATAGATTAAATAATAAAAAAATTATTTAAAATCCTACCTATAAATTTTTGTGAAAGTTCAATTATATCCCCAAAGACAGATACGCATATAAAAAAAGGTATACTTTAGTTTTAACAAAATACCAATTAAAATTCAATCCTTTTGCAAAAAATCTTATAAACCAGAGCTGAAAAAATAATTTTAAAATAATTTTGTCGTCAATTATATTTTCAATGAAGATACATAATTCAAAATAACGATATACAATGCAATCTTGTTGGAGATAAAATCTCAATTACCAAAAAAAAAAAAAAAAACTGATATTTTATATTAATTGAAATATAAATAGAAGGATGTTAAATTTTATTGTCAAAAATTTTCATGAGTATTTCTTATCATTCAAAAATAATCGAATATTTAAATTTACGGATATATTTTGATCACAGAATAAATCTCTTAAAGTGGATAAATGATTTAAGTTTAAATTTTTTTATCAAAAAAAAATAGATAGGGATTTTAAAAAAATCAAATACTGAAAGATCCAAAAATAGTGAAGACTGCGAAAATTTAAAAAAAAAATTAATATATAGACATTTTTATCTTCAAATATTTTTTTATTATAATTGAAAATTCAGAAATAGTTGATTAATATAATATTTAGAAAGATTTTTATAATTATTATCAAGTATATAGTGCAGTAAAAAAAAATTATTCTTAAAATTTCATTCATTTTAAATACTTTTAAACTCGATTTCTCCTCTATACATGGTATTGAAAAAAACGATATAAATAGAGATAATTTAATATTTATTTGATTATTAAAATGAAAAAAAATCTAAATTATGAAACTTTTTCCGGCATATAACCTCAAATTTCTCTGAAAAAAAGATCCAAAATTAAAAAAAATCCAATTCTACAATAAAAAAGTAAATATGAATTATCTTTTTTTAAATTATATGTATAATATTGTACTTTAAACGAGGATGTATAATTTTAATTTGTAATAATTATAATATAAAGATTTAAAATTTTAGATTTTTATTGTAATCTGATTTCCAAATTTACGGTTATGAAATTAAAACACTATTCGAAATAATACGAAAATAATGCTTCAAAATAAAAATATATATCTTGATTTTATTAAAAAGCTGTTTTGACACTATTATTTTTCTTGATATAAATCAAGGTTCAAATAAATTTTAATTTCAAAATTTTCTTATTATAAAAAATATAGCAAATTATAAATTTTCAGTTTTAAGATGAATTTTAGTGCGTTATCTTCTTGAAAATAATTAATTTTTGTGAGTGTTACCAAATTTTTAAAAAATTCTTCAGGAAAATATTTACGAAAATCAATTTAAATTAGTAGGAATAATGAATCCTTTCTGTAAATTATTTTATTTTATCCCTTAAAAATTTGCTAAATTTTAAGATTTTCGTTATAAGATAAATAAAGGTTAAAAAATAAAATAGATCAAAATTTGGTAAAATAGATCAAATCAAAAAATTTCAGCCAATTTTTTATTTAAAAAAATCAAAGATTAACCTATCTGCCAAATTAAGAAAAAAGAACCAATTTAGTTACTCATTGGTTAATTTCAAATAAAAACAGGTGAGAAAATGATGAAATATTTTCGAGTTTATATCAAAAAATAATAATAATTTTCTGAAAAGGCTTTAAATTGAATTGGATTTTTTATTTCATAGGCGAAGTTATAATCGAATAAATAAATAAATAAATTTTGATGCTGAAAAAATATACAGACTTTATAAGAACCATTATGAAAATTTTTTTTAGAATAAAAACTATTTTATATTACCTATTATCTTTTATTATATTATTAAAATTCTTTAAAATTTAAAGATTTTTGATTATTTTTTAAAAAATACTCATAAATAAGTAATTATATCCATCTTATTGTAGTCAAATGAGCAATTTTTGAGATTAAATACCAAAAGTTTCGCATAGACTCGAACTGTAAATACTTACATTTAATTTTTTTTATCGAATTAAGCCCTTTTTTTTCATTGGTTTTATTGAAAATTTACTAAATTTTATCAAGATACATTATTTTTCATTCAATTTAACGTAAATTAATTGATTTTTTTAAAAAAATATTTGATTAAAGTTAATAAAATTTTAATCGGTTTTAAAATTGACCTATAAATAAATATGCCAAATTTTACTAAAATAGACTAAATTATACACTATTTCACATAAATAAAATTATACCAAGAAAAATTTTTCCAATTTGAAAGAATTTTGTTAATCTAATTTTTTCAGAAAAAGCATAATTTTAAGTTTAATTACAATTAAATAAAAAATAATAAACTAAAGTTCAAAAATTCGAAATATTTAAAAATATTGGCTATCATAATCCAATCTGAAACTTGAAATATTTTAAAGAGTTTTAGTTTTGAACAAAAATAAAAAATATTTATATATTGTAAAAAAGAAAAATTGAGAATTTAAATAATGGAATTTTCGCTTCGAAATTTTTTTAAAATTAAGACGATAAATATTTATATTTTATATTATCGAAAAATCTAATTTCTCTTCAAATTTTTTGAAGAAGCGATTAAAAATAAAATCTTTCAAAAAATATTTAAAAGATAAAATAAATTCATCATACGGATAAAATAAAATAAAATAAAATAAAATAAAATAAAATAAAATAAAATAAAATAAAATAAAATAAAATAGCTTTTCTTTCTAAAAAATCAACTTTAACCTTACTTTTACACCAAAAAATAATGAAGTTCTAGTTTCCATTTAAATATTCTCATATTTGATATCAATAACTTTTTACATAAATTTATCTATCCTTATTACCCCACTAAATTTATTAAGCGTAGGTTTTTTTTATTAATTAAAATATTTTATATGTTTTAAATATTTTCAAAATATGTATATATATTTATACTCGTATTTTGGCAAATAAAAATCAATTAAATTAAAATAAAAGCGCCCTTAAATACTTGTGTAAAGTATGAATTATTATTTTTTACACTTTTTTTTGATAATAAAGTAGAATATAATTCGTTATTTTAAACATAAAAATTTCTTTTAAACCTCTAAAAATTTGATTTTAAAAATATAAAAAATGTTTTAATTTCTTAAAAATAATTAACTTATGAATTTCAAATATTTAATATAAAATATTCAAAATAAATAATATACGAATAAAAATTAATTAACAATCTTAAATTTACACCAATAAAATATAAACTCAAAAGTTTTCTCTATATTTTCTTATTTTTTTTAATAATTATCTACTAATACTGGAAAGCATGTTATTGACTTTTTATTATTTAAGATTGCTTTCCAAACATTTTCGATTTATATTTATTAATTATAATTAACATTTTTTTTATTTTTATTTTTATTTTATAAATAAATGAAAGATTTCTTAATTTCAAAACTTGTTATTTTCTACTATTAAATGTAATAAAGTGAAGATATTAAGAAAATAAAATTAAAATAGTTAATAAAGACATTATTCGATATTTTATTGGTGGAATTATACCTTGAGTAACAAAATTGAAGAGATTTTTGAAAAATTAATTAATTTGACATCAATTTAAGCATTTTTAATTAAATGAATTTGTTTTATAAATTTTCGAAGAAAAAAGTTCTAATATTGATCTTACAGCAGAGGAAATTTATAAATCAACCTCCCCCACCCCCAAAAAAACAAGATAATTTATGTAAAAAAATTCAATTAAAAAAAAAAGGAACAATCAATCCAGGCGTGTTAAAAACAAAAACAAAAACAAAATCTTAAAACTTTCAGCGTTATTTTCAAGAAAAAGAAAGAATTTTTTTCAATGGCTTTTTAACACAAGTGGGGCTGATTTGTTGTCTATAATCGGTGATGATATGAATTTAGAGTTATCATAAAATTAGTCTAAATAATAATTACAATTAAATCAAGTTAAATTAAATTTGTGAGTAAAAAAAAAGATATAATACGAATTCTTTTTGATGTGTCCATTCGATAAAACAAAAAATATATATTGTTTAAACTTAGGGTGAAAATAAAGAATAAAAATTTAAAATTCTGATAAATTTTTAGTTTTCGAACTTGCTAAATTCCAATTTTTATAAAAAATTCAAAATTTTGATAAAAAAAGTGATAATTAATCACAAGTAAACATTAAAAAATATGAGAGTTGAAGCAATAATAGATACAGGTATAAAATGAATAAATTTTATCCCGATTAAAAATAATTTTCACATAAAGACAATGAATTTAATTGAAAAAAAGTGGAAATTAAAAGAGATGATCCAGAAATTTTTAAAAATAAATCTAAATCTAAATCTAAATCCAAAAAGTATGAATTGATATTTGAAAAAATAAAAGCATATTATTATTGTTTTAGGATTTATTAGTGTTTATAATTAAAAGCTTAAAAAAGATCAAAATTTATCATTTCAATAATTGAATATGCTATTTTTTTTCTGTTCTGCCTTTGAAGTGTTTATAAAAATCGTAAATTTTCTAATGTTGTAAAACTATACATCAATAATTTTAACCTTAAAATTTCGGAGATATAGAAATATAAAATAAAAATTCAGAGTCAAAATGAGGAAGAATTTCATATTAATAAAACTATATTTTTAAATTAGTTGAAAATATCAAGTTATTTAATCATTTATGAATTAATATCATAATCTAGAGTTGAAATTTTCTATTTGAGTAAACAAAAAAAAGCTCGAAATTTTTCTTGGAAATTTAAGCTCCAATGCTCAAAATTATAAAACTAAGGTAAAATATTCATTTTTTTTTTATGATTAATTTTAATAGAAATTATTTTTTTAACCAAAATCTTTCTTATAAGGTGAAAATTTAGAAGTTTTATTTTTATTCACAAATAAATAATTTGATAAAAAAAATTCTACTTTTAAAACATAAATATGATTTATTTAATCAGAAAAATAAACAATGGAAATTATTTATTAATATTTTACAATATTGAAGGGAGACCACCACTATTGGAAATTTATTGCACCATTTTATCATTATATTTATTTTAGTTACATAATAAAGCATGTTTGTGACGAAATCTAACCTTTAACAAATAAATAAAAATTTCTAGTGATCTCAACGAGTCTAATTTTTAAATATTAAGACGGAAAATAGATTAATTAGACCCCAGGTATAAAAAAAACACAATTCAATCAAATTATAATATTTGATCATTTCATGATATCAAAATTATTTACAGAATATTCAAATAAATTCAGTAAACAGAAATTTCTCATCAATCGATCAGTTTAAATATTCATCCAATCTTTTTTTTAATAAAATGAGAAATAGATGAAAGGTTAATATATATATATATGATAATTTTAAAAAAAAATTATTTCAGAAACTTTACAATCAATTTCGTGCTTTTTTTGAATTAACTATATTTTCATAAAAAATCAATGTTAAATAATCACTTATTTCGATAAAAAACTTCGACAAAATGTTTTCAAAATAAGTTCTAATGCCATTCAAATTTAAATCATGATTGTTTTTTGTGGGCTTGGTTTGAGTCCCTTAGCAGTAAATTTTTTAAAGTTCAATTCTTTTCCTATTTCTAGATTAAATCCCCATATATTTTTTTACGTTTAAAAAAGTATAGATAAATTTTTAAGATGTGTTTGGTTGATATTAATGACTAATTAGTCAAAATTTAAAAAGATTTATTTAAAGAAATGAGCTGAAAATCAAGATTAGTCTTATAAACTAGTAATTTGAATATTTTATACAGCTGAATATTTCAAGGAAAGGGTTATTCTGTCTTTATATAATGTAATAAAAACGAGTTTTGGAATAGAGGATATGATTTTTATTTGCAATGAGATGTATATGATAAGATCTTGTGTAATTTTAAGAATAGTATGACTATAATTTATGAATAATTATTGAGATTATGACATTAGAAATAGTACTATATTTTTTGTTCTTGGAACAAATTTTAATTCAATTTTTCATTAAACTAACTTCTAATTCAGGAGATGGCAAAAATTTTCAGATATAAAAATCCATATAAATTATAACAGGAAATCTTATCAACGGAAATGAGGATATAAAATGAGTTTATATTCATTTTCTTTTGGTAAATCTAAATATTTCTTTAGGGAATTTTCTTTTTGAGTTCTCTAAATTTTTTTTTTAAATTTAAAATCGTAATTATAAGGTGAAAACATATTATTTTTTTTTTAAAATAATGTATTAAAAGATAAGGATATCAGTTAAACAAAAATTATTAAATGATTTTTTTGATAGTTTAAAATGAGTCAAATTGAGATCGATTAACCGAAAAAAACATTAAAAAATAATTGTTTGAGGCACTAAAACTTAAAATGCTATCAAAAATGTTTAAAATATTTTTTTTAGAGTAAAGAAAAAAAAATCTCATGTTTATTTTGTCTTAAAAAAGAAATTTCATAGCTAAATTATGATAAAAAATTTCGAAATTTTTTGTGCACACATATCTTTTTTAAAAATTAAACAGTATAAATTTGTTAATATATATTAAATTTCCCAAAAAAAAATTTGTTTTTATTTTAAATGTTTACGCTCCTGAAATTGTAATTTAAAATTTTTTTAAATACAGTTTGACGTCATATAAAACAAATTTTTTTTATAAACTAGTCAAATCAGAATAAAAATTAAATATAAATAAAATAAAAATATAATTACTGATAAAATTGATGTTTTATAGGATTTTCTATACGTGAGCATAACTGAATTTAGAAAATCTCAAAATTTTCTTCTATTTTAATTGATTTTAATTCATATTTTTCCAATTTAGAATTAGAATTAGGTTTATTTTTGAAAATTTCTGATTAACTCGATATAAATTTTACTTTCGTGCTTAATTTAAGTTAATTTTTTTGATAATTTTTAACTAAATTTTGTTTTAATTTAAATAAAATCCGAAATTTAGAAATTTTAATGTATAAGTTCTAATTTCTCACGAAATTTTAAATTTTTCTTAATTTTATCTACCACTGTTTTCATATTTTACAATAAAAATATTT
>LSSL01007744.1:0-22333 GCA_001953115.1 Smittium mucronatum | reverse complement strand
TTTTTTTTTTTTTGCATATTTGATCTCTAAAGAATTTGATCTGATTTTTAGAATCTTAATTTTGGATAATATTAGTAAATTTTATAGCATAGAAACTTTTTCTTATATGATAAGATTTTCACGAAGGAAAAATACCAATAAAAACGCATAATTATGTCATTAATAATAATACTTTATTTTTTGATTTTATTTTTAACATCTAGACAAAAAATATTCTTATTCCAAAATTATGTAGAATTGATTATGGAGCTAGTAGATATACGAAAAAAAATTATTATTTTAAATAATAAATACAAATACTGAGTTAATATAGCAAAAATATCATAGTTTCGGTAAAATATTTAACCAGTATATTTTCAATTTTTAACTCTAAATCCATAATATCATTAGTTTTTTTCTATTTTTCCATACTGATATTTTATAGCAATACAGGATCTATATATTATTACTTTTGTTTTTTAAATAGTTTATTATATTGGAAATTTTTCTAAAAATATCTTGATATATTGATCAAATAGTTTTGAATTAATCCAGTTCATTTTAGTGAAATATTGAAAAAATAATATTTTTCTTCTTTTTCTCCCCAAAAATATAAAAACATTTTTTTCTCGACACTAGGATTCATTTATTTTAACAAATAAAATTATGGTTCACTACCACATATCATCAAAAGCATAAAAAAAATTGCCAAAGAATTATCATATTCAAGTCTTTATCGCATTTAATGGCATAATCTATTATGCAGATTTTGTAAATTTTGTAAAATTATTATATAAATTAGTACTAAATTTGATTCTGACTATGCACAAGTTTAAATTATCGATAATAAAGAGATTTAACGGCATTTTAATGCTAAAAAGTCATTTTATTGTATATCAGTGTAAGTGTCTATTATATTCCAAAAGGTTAATTTCCAAAATATTTGACTTATAATAATAGGCTAATTAGACTAAAAAAAATGTGAATAAATAATTTTAAAAAGAGAATATAAGTAATATAAAATTTTATTGGTATTGAAATAACTGTTCTTTAATGGCTTCTTAATTCCTATAAAAACAATTGGGATTCATCTCTTGATACTCAAAATCTATATCTAAACATAGAAAATCTCAATTAAACTATATATACTAATATTTTACCAATTTATTTTAATTAAAATACGACTTTTCCAAATTCTCTACCTAAAGTACTAAAATTTTATAGTATATTCAATTTAAATTATGATTTTGAAGTATTATAAATTTTATTATTTTGTTAAAATAATAAAATTAAACTCTTAAGTACCAAAATTTTTATTAAACCCATATTAAATAAATGAGAAAATCATTATTAAAATGATATATTTTTAACCTATTTAATTTTAATTTTTAATAATAATACCATTATTATTAAAATGAAATAAACATTTTAACATCTTCTTAAAATAAGTAATAAATTTTTTTGTTTTAAATAAATTTTCAAAAAATAATTTAAGGCAAATTTTTTGTGGTTGTTTTTTTTTATCTATTTACTTAAATTTTAAATATTTCTTTTGGTTTTTTCCCCATCCTTAAATCAAATATAAATGACTTCTATAAAAGAAAAATTTTCAATCTAAAATTGATTATTTTTACCGGATATTAACTTCAAAAAATTAAATAAGAAAGATCTCTTTTTTTTTTTTGGATACATAGAAGAAAATGATAATTTAGAGCAAACTTCTTATCATTATGGAATACTGTTATTTATCTGTCAATTTATATCAAATTAAAACTTGAAAATATTTCTAGTGATACTTTGCACAGATAAAGTAAATTATTTACTGATTTTTTGTCACAAGAATTTTTTTTTAAATATTAGGCATAATATTGGTTAAGCTGACCTCTTTATATTAAATTAAATATTATATTTCTAAACATAAAGTAAAAATTCAAAGGAATTGGAGTATAAAAAAATGTGTTTAAAAAAATTTACATTTTTCTTTTAATCAGGCTTTGATATTAAAAGCAACAAAATTGAGCTCAAAATTGAGTTGATGTATTTTATAATTTTATAAATAATACTCCAAAAACTTAATCCACTGATCTATAACGAAAAATAATATTTTTTACGATATAATTTCTAATTATACTTCTTATTTAACTCCCCAATTTCTGAATTTTTTTAGAAAGATAGAAATATCAACGGAATTTGTAATAAATCTTTCAATTTTTTTTTAAAGACGAATTTTAACAAATCATTTTATTATTAAAAAATTATCATAATTTTACACTCATAACAGTAAAACCATTTAATTTTTTTAAAAAACTAAGCGATTCATATCAAAATAGCTGGAAGACTATTTTTCCCATACGGAATATTATATAATTTCGAGAAGTTTACCTTATTAGAATAATAAAAAAAAGATTCGTTACTATCTAAATTTATGATTCTAAAAAAATATCAAATAAGATTTATTTGTACTAGGATAACAGAAAAACAATTTAATGAGGTAATTGGAAAACATCTGATTAATTTATTAATAGAAAGATTCTTTATCGATCCAATAATTATTGGCCAGATATATCAGCATCTTTTTTATATTAATCATATATATTTCCTATTTAGTACATATATATATAAGTAACTTGCATTCCAAAAATTCGGAGTGCGACATTTTAAATTGGCTTTATTCTTTTTATTACATGTTTCCATTATACTTTATCTAATAAATCCTTTCCTTAGTTTAATCTGGCAACAATATATTCCTTAAATATTGATATCTAAATAAATTACATATCTTTATAACCTTCACTTATTTAGATTTATTAAACTAATTAAACCATTTAAATGAACAAAATTATGATAAGAAATGATGATATTATAGGGAAAAAAATATAATAATTTACAAAATATATCTAGATATATTAAATTTGTTACATATGCCGCGAAAAATCAAAATTTTAGATTAAAAAGAAGATAAAAATGAGATTTATAGCAAAAAAATCAATTAAATTTATACATACTTGGCTTTTATTATTTATTTTATTCAAAATTTAGCGAAAATTTTAAAATAATTGTATAAAAAGAAACTTTTCCCGTTTTTTATAACAAAAACGTAAAAAAATTGAGTTTTTAAAAATAAAAATCAGATTAATTTTATTTTTGCGGTATTGAGATTGATATTTAAATAGCTTGGTCAAATGAAAAAACATTTAATATAATTTTTTTACCTTAAATAAACAATTCAACGCTATTTAATAAAAAAAATAGACTTCTTTTTAATTATATTCTGAAGTTACCAAACTTATTAAAAAAATTTTAAAAATAAATTGCAATAAAAAAACAAGTTATTTGAAATTTATGAGTAAAAAGATGCAAAAAATAGCTATAATTTAGATTTTTCCCTAGCTACCGTTCAAAATCAAGATTATATTATCGATTATGAATAAAATGAGACTTATAATTAAAACTAAGCTTCTCTAAAACTAGATGAAAATTTATTTTTTACCGAATTCATCATAAAATAATCCACATAAATTTACTATGTTTGTGTAAGAAATATTATCAAAGTGGATATGAAAACGGAGATAAAATCTGAATTTTCTCCTAAAGATAATATTCTTATTCTTATGACGTATTTAAGAAATCATTTCAAATTCAAAAAACCGGGACAGGATTTTGGTTTATCTAGCCTGTGCACCTGAAAAATAACTAATTTCAATGCAGATATTGTTATGGTAACACTGTTGAAACATTATCTAGATCCATGAAAAAATACTATAAGTTGTATAAATCAATAATCCTTACTAGAAATTTAGATTTTGCTTTAATTATCTATTATAATTATTTTTTTCATAAAAAGACCTTCTGGGCTATTTCTGGATGAAAAATTATTTTATTTGAGTGAAACCAATCTTTATTGTGAAAAGAGCAAAATAGCTGTCATTACTGAAGAAGATGTACATTTATAATTCCTGTAGTTGAAGTCTCGGTTAATCATATGTTAGCTAATAGTAAAATAGAGAATATTTACAGGAACTTTTTAAAAAAATCACCTAGAGATTATAGAATTGAAGAAAAAAAATTCGGGTTATACCGAATGAAATATAATGACTTAGAAGGGTATGAACGCTCTGAAAAAAAATTTACGGATTTTTATAATCAAAAATGAAATCAAAGAATTCTGGAAGATTTTATCCAAAAAAAAAAAAGATTAATAATTCTCATAAAAAGACTGGAAGTGTGAATATACAGCCTCTGGTGGAGAACTAAAGAAAAATACATAGTGAAAGAATATTATGGATAACTTTTTTGGAAGTTTGAAGTTTTTTTTGAAGTTTATAAGGGATACTTATAGGAATTATAATGTTAATATAATGTTTTAATGATATGAGTGTTGTTTTGACAAATTTTGCATAGTTAATTCACCACTTAAGACTTGTGATATAAAATTATATGATTCTATAAGGGCGAAATAAATTTATATTTATGAAAAAATACTTGAGAGGAAATCTTCTAATGAATAGCAGGAAGAAGACTTTTGGATTCAGGATCACTAATTTTTAGCTATATGAGAAAGAGGAAATTTCTGGAATAAAAACTTTTTCCTAATCAGAAACAGAAACAAGTGAATTTAATTACCTTTAAAGATAAATTTTTTTTATCAATTCAAATTTTGTACAAGCTTTTTTTTTTTTTATTTTATTAATATTTCCAATAATAATTAGTTATTTCAAATATTTTTTTTATGAATGGATTTAGTATAAAGGAAGGAAATATTCCTAAATAAATGTATATCCATCTTTTTTTCTCTTCTGACTCAGATATGAATCCATTTTTTTAGACTCTAACCGGCTTATGGTAATTATTTTTTAATTAAAATTTGATTATAATTTTAGAAACTTTATACTTTGTATTTTTAATGAATATTTTATAGCCAAAACTATTTTTAAAATTATAAAACACAACCAATATATGATTCCTCCAAATCAATATCTAAAATTAGGTTTCCAACATGAATAGAAGATAATTTATGCTATTTTTTATAAATTATCTTTTTTCTAACTTATAACTACTATTTCTTAACATAACTTTGTTTTTAATACATTATATGTAAATCTGTTTTAGAAAACTTGAATTTTAAAAAAATATAAACGAATCTATTCATGATGGAAAAAAAAACTTGGTATACTGAATTTGAATAAATAAACTTTTTAATTTCAATTTCAGACTTTAGAAACCATAATTTTCTGATTTGTGCATTCAAATTTTGTAAAGCTCTATACTTGGACCCAAACTTACTCAAAAATCTTTGAAAAAATATAGAAAGTGCTCTAGTAGAAACAATTTCGCCATCTTGTATAAAAAAGGAGCTATCGTGGTTAGCCTTTTTCTTTATAATAATGGATAATTATAGCTGAGATACGTTATCACTACATCTCTGAAATAGGATTCAATCGCTCAAGTGAAGATAAGCTTGGTTATTTTAAAATAAAAAATTAGCCTATATATTTTTTAAAACATGTATTATTAATATTTTAATAGAACTAGCAATTAAATAAAATTTATTTTATCTAAAAACCTGAAATAATTTGTTTTAAATTTAAATTATTTTTTTAATTTACTACGTGATATCTAAATGAGCTTTCAACTATCGCATAATTAAAATTTTAATTTACGAAAATTTTTTGCAGAGATCTGGAAAATCCAATAATATATCGAATAGAACCTAATTAAAATTTGACCAGGAAGAGAAGAATTTCGAAATTTGAATTGAAAAAACCGTATTTAATTTTGGAAATTTTGCTAATATCTTATAAGTGGATCCGTTATTTCAGAAAATTCTCAATAATCTCACTAAATAAAAAATACAAAAACCTTTTAAAATTCTTATCCTAATAAAACCAACAATATTTCAGTTTTGAAGTTTTTTTTCTTGTGTATTCACAAAGTAATTCTATTTCTATTCCGAAAAACTGAATATTTTCAAGTAATTTTACATAGATTTGGTTCCTTTTCAAACATTTTTTAGATTAAAATAAATTTATTTCACAAATACGAGTTAAAATTTCCGCGTCACAAATATCAAAATTAAATCATGAATTTATTTATGTTGTAATTTGAATTTATAGTGTTAAAAAAGCTGATTATCAATACAAAAAAATCCCTTTAAAAGAAAATATGTAAAATTTTAATGTGCAACGGTATTATTGGCACATTTCGGAGGCATAAAAAGTCGATTAGAATTTCTCTAATATAATTTATTTTTTATTAAAAAATAAAATTAAATTAAATAAACAAAATCTGGTAAAGCCACTGATTTCGTGTTAGAATGGGACTTTTTATCTATAATAAACCAATTATTTATATCAAGCTTTATTTCAGTAATTCAATTAACTAATTAGAAAATGATTTTTTATGCATATGGAATTAATCCAATTAATGAAATATAAAAAGAGTTATATGTTAAAAACATAATAATATTGCATTCGTTTATAACATGAATTTTTAAAATAACAAAATCTAATTATCAAAGATCTTCATTTTGAAAATAACTGCATTTTAACCAATAAAAACGATCCTTAAAATAAACCAATCTCTTTTTTGAAATCAAAGCATATATTTTCTTGAATTTGAAATTATTATTATTAATGGAACACAATCGCGATAATTTTCTATTAATGGTTGTAAATATTGACTACTCACACAAAAAAATAATAATCTCATACTTAAATAATAATTTTACCTTTAATACAAATTGATTTTTTATTGCTTGATTCACATTTAATATATACTCTAGTATGTAAAAAAGTGCTTAATAATATTATTGGTATTAAAAATTAAATAAATAAAAAATAAACAATAAACAATATATTATCATTATTACGGTCTAAATTACCTATTTTTTGATAAAAAATAAAATTTTTAACTGTAAATAAATGATCTAGTTCCAAGGAAACTTAATATATTCATATAAACTAAACATATACATATATATTTTTTTAATATATCGAATAAATATCAAGTATTTGGTTTTTTGGAATATTTTTTTCGTCAATTGCTATTTGCTGCACCTATTAGCATTATTTTTTGAAATTGTTTTCCAAGTTTTATTTTGTTACCATTTTGAGGATAGTTAACATATTATCCCAAGACTTTTGGATAAAATTCGATGTGATATTTAGGTTTTCAGTATCATAAGAACTTTCATTCCCTGAAAAATGATCTATCCTTTTATTCAACTCAGAATTCTGGCTTAATTCCAACTGAATTTTATCATAATCTATAAATTCCTTCAAGAAGCAAGCATTTTAATTCTGTGTAGAAAAAGAATTTTTTAAAAACAAAATTTCACATATAATTTTTAGCATTATATATTTATGTTTATTGGTGTATAAAATAAAAAAATTTTGAAATTTAAATTAATACGTCATCTGTGTCCAGTAATTAGATTTCTAAAAGTAAATTATATTTTTTTAAAAAAATCGAAGTAACTTCATTAAATTAGCTACATGAAATTTCTTTATTTACTACAAATATCTTTTTTTTTAAAAATTTATAATAAAGAATTTTCAAAAGACAAAGAAGCTGGCTTTAGTAAAATTATTAGAATTTTTTTCACGATGATAATAAAAAATATTTCATGGAATCCAATTAAACCTTTTGATAAAAAAAATTATTCCATTTGGTGTTACTTTAATTTGCAAACAGTTTATATATGGGAATTTTAGGATTAAATATGTTTTTTATATTTACTCAAACTATTTATTACCATAATGAATTTTTTATTGCTATTAAATTTGATTGAATTGCCTAGTTTTATTTCTTAATTCTTGAAAAACTGATAACATTTTATTTAAAAAATATCGAGTATTATTAAGCATAGTAAAAAAAAATACATGGTTTCATAATAAAAGATTTAATGTGTTGATTTAGTGGTGATTAAATTAAGTTTAATCAAAACCCATAATTTTTCACTATAAATCTTGATTTTTTCAGAGGTACTTTCGCTGTCATTATCCAGAAAATTACCATTAAAATATTTCTATAATTAGCTTAAGCAATTTCTGTAAGGAATAGTTCTTAGAAATATTTTTTTAGAAATAAAAAACATTGTCACAACAAGAATAAAAATTCATGAAATTTCAGTAATTATTTTAGTAAAAACTTAAATATACTAAATACACATATCTAAACAGCCAGAATAAAATAATATCGAATTAAAATAACATAATATGTCACTTTACACTAAATGGAAAAAGAAAGTAGATTAATTTTATTTTATGATTTTATTTTTGTAGTTTAGTATAATTAATTTTTTTCTTACAATAAATATACTTTGACACATTAGTCTTTTTTGGTGCTATTTCCTTGAAATGTTAACATTAAAATAAAGGCCATAATTAATATAACTTGAATTTTCACCACTGATTCCTTAAATTTCTAGATTTAGAACTGAGTAGTTATAAAAAAATACTCTTATCCCTAATAAAATCGAAAATTCGACCAGATACACTAAAATTTTTATTCAAAATAGGCTAGCCTAATTTGATATTTTTTTAACATTTTTTTGAATATGTTAACTAACATTAATCACCCAATTTTATTCAAAAAAACCAAAATTGCTCTGAAACATCCATATATTTAAAATGAATTTTTATTAAATAAAATATATCCAAATTTTTATTACAAAAAGCAACAATTTATCTAAATTTGTTTAAAAATCACCCATCAATATTTTTAAATTTCCATCATTTAAAAAATTGTTTCAATTGGTTCAAACAAGTTTTTTATAAAAAATATTTTGATCGAAAAACAATCAAGGCGAGTAAAACATATCTGTCAAAAATTGAAATATTAGAAAATTATATTGAAATTTTTTTGAAAAAAAATTTGACGTATAAATATATATTATAAAAATTCATGAATAACATATTTCTTAGTTAATTTTTGAAGCTCCACGATAAAAAAGCGATACAAAATAAATTCTTATAAATAAATCTTCTCAATTTTTTTTTAAAAAATTAGATATACTGGCGAATAATTAGCAAACAAATAAAATTTTATACAATATTTTCCTTTCCCATTTAATTCAATCCAAAAATTATTTTAAAAGTCTGCAGAAATTTGTAATTTTAATCAATTGGCTTAAATACCCTTTTATATCTTTATTCTTTTGTTTTGAAAATAAAAATAATACTTTTATAAATATTGGAAAAATTGTTTAATTTAATTCTTTAACGTAAATTCATGGTTACGAATCATTGAGCTTATAATTTTGTGGGGTTTTTTTTTGAATTTTTTTTTCAAATATATAAACCCAATCACCAGTTATAAAATCTAATCTATATTCATCTCATATTATATTAAATACTCTAATAATCAAATGAGCGATATAATAGAGGAAGATATGCAGAAAATTCATTAGAGTCAAATTTTAATATTCATATTTATAGAGAAAATACGACTTAATAATATAAATAAATCATCAAAAATTAGAGGCAATTACATAAAAATACATTATTTTTAAATGATATTTGATTATTTTTTTTGAAAAGCTTCGTTTTATATATATCTAGTATATTGAATCTTTTAAAGTTTATACAACAAATTAATAATAGTAGCATATATTATATATTATATATTATAATAAGTCAGTAACATATAATTAAAAAATTTTATTACCTAATATCTGACCCTTTATCAAATTCAGACCATCACGATATCCCTTTACTGTCGATAAAAAATGGGTATTTAAATTTTAATTATATATCGACTTTTTATTTAAATTTTTAGAAGGATCTTGTTTTATTTGGATTTAATTTAAATTTTTTTAATTATATTTAATATAATTATATATTAAATAAAAATGATGTTAACATTAACCGAAACTATTTAATTTATTGCTATTAATTGATGTAATCTTTGAGAAGACTATTATTTCTTTTTTTTATTATTTTTCATCCTATCTTCCTCTTTTTACTAATTAATTCTGAATATATCACACTTAGAAGAAATTTTCTTATTCAAATATGGTTAAATGTGCACACAATTGTATTTTTTAAAAAATCTACACATGATCTGGTTATACACTCAAGCAAATCAAGTTCTTATTGACGAAAAAATTGAAGTTTTTTTGAAATCTTCTTTGAGATGAATTAAATTAATGCAATTTCTGGAACTTTTTATATGAATAAGTTCTTTTCCTATATCATTTCTACTCGTAACCAAAATATTTTTAGATGTTCAATCCCATCTACATCTAAACTGTAGTTATCCATGATTTCTGAAATATATCAAGATCAAAAAAAAGTATTTATAGATTTAGGTAGGTTATTTTTTTCTATTTATTTGATTATTTCAAAAAATTTAGGAATAATTTCTGAGATTTTTAAAGATTTCAAATCGAAATATTTATTTTCAAGATTAAATTGGATCTTTCAAGGCAGTTATTTGTAATATGTGTAAAAATTCCAGCTCATTCATACCAATTAAAGTTTTTTATAAAGTATTTTTAGTGCAAAACTCCATAAGTCTTTGTTTTTTGCTCAAAATTTTGGTATTTTTTATTAAAATATCCCATTACAGCATAGAAAATTCCTTTATTTTGAACATTTTGCATTTTAAATATTTTTTTTTTATACTTTCGCTGAATTTGGATTTTATTGATGAAATTTTCTTTACCATCTTTCTTCTTGTGTGTGCTCATCAGTTTATTCGAATGGTCTGTGAACTCGATTTTCTTATAGCTCCTGTTATACTTAGTTCAGAGTTTGAAATTAAATTTTCAATTTTGAAAGATTCTTTTTCAATTTCTAAAGCTCTTTTATTTTTTGGAATACCCATAAAAATTGACTTTCACTCACAATATTGATTAATCCAAGCGGTACGGAAAATGTTTTTCTATCTTTGTCGCTTTCCCCTATAAAAAACTAAGATTAATCAATATATTTTAATATGTATGTAGAATACATATATATGTTTGATACCCATTTAATTCATTAAATAAACTTTTTAGTGCTGATGAATACAAGGTATTTCCCTGAATTATTATTTATTTTATAATCAAATTTCTAACTATGTGTGGCTTATTTTTATAATTTTGCACAGTTTATTGAGCTAATCGAAAATTAAATTAATATTTGTTTTAATATATTGATTTACATAACATAAGAAGAATAATTTTTTCTAAAATAAACCTCAATCCCTAGCTCTGAAACAATCATTTAAATTTCCCATGGTTTTCGATCGTCATCAAAAAAATTTCTGATTTCATTAGTTATGGATATAAAATTACAATTTTGTAAGCAGTAATCACAATGAGAGTTTGAAGTGTAATATTTTTTTTACATCTAAAAAGTGATATATTTTGATTTTCATTACTGCGTTGCATTTATATTTTTTTCTGTTCTTAAAATTATAATAGATATTATATTTCTTGAGTGTATTTTTTTCTGTAATAATCTATTCCGCTTTAAGAATTTAATTTTATCCAAATTAAAATTTTCTTCTTCTCATTTATCCATTTTTTAAGATTCAGGTTAAAAAAGAAAAAATAATAAAATATTAGAAGGTTATCACTAATAAATATCTACAATATAAGGTATATTTAGGGGGAAAAAATCCATTTTTTTATATTTCATATTTTATATATTTTGAATATATTCTAAATCTAAAATTTAATTTTTAGTGTAATCTTTGATTTGTTTTGTTCTTAATTTCAAAATATGTATATATATAACACGGAAAAAAAGAACTTTGCCAATTATAATATTTTTTTTGAGGATTTTTTATTCAATTCGATGGTCGAAATTGCTGTCTAAAATTAAATGCATCTATTTTTTATAGAATTCGATGATTTTTCAACATTTCATCCTTTTTTTCGACATTCTGTCTTATTATTAAAGCCAAAAAAATCAATACTACAGAGTATATAAAAAAAATTGTGTGTGGTTCGATAAATTACAAACCAATTTTTTTACATCTTCTTTTAACTAGTTACCCTGTAAGATATTAAAAAAACGAGATCTTACTGAAAATTTTGGATTTAATTTATCTAAAGCGATCCTAAAAGTATTAAAAAAAGTACGGTGATCAAAAAATCAAGATTTTTTAAAAATTAAAAATTAAATTTATTCCTTCAAAAAACTCGCTTTTAATGTTTTTCTTAGAGCTGAAGGATATTATGAATGGAGCGTTAAATATAAATAATCTGATTTTTTTTTGAAATTTGTTCAAGAACTGATGATTTTCGCTTCAAAATATAGGTTTTAAGGTACACAGAGGATGGACTTATTGTATATTAAATTTAAAAAAAGGGCTCAGATCTAATAAAATATTAGTAGATACGAAAAAAAAAATATTGCCTAAGAGGAAAATAAATCCAGAAATCCATTGAAAAAAAAAGTACCACAAAAATTTTCGAAAAAAAATTCCGGAAATTAAGAAAATTGGAAAAATAACCCTGTGTTTATTTTTGTAATTATTCAAATATCCCCGATTAAATTAAAGCAACGGTTATTTCTAATAAAATCTCCGCCATTCTTTCAAAAGCCAGTAATTTGAATTTAGATTCAATCTTTAAGCTGATTAAAGGAAGATGTACAGTAATGATAGCAGTAACTTCACATGTAGACATATAATTTTTACTAATAGCCATTGCTATTTCAAATAATAATAATAATAATAATAAAGACTATATTTAGATTCTAATCACCATTTTTGATGGAAAAAAAAAAAAAATTAACCTTTGATATTATGGCTGAGGATTCTGCGTTACAAATAATAAATGCCTTGAATAATTTCTCTCCAAAAAAAATAAGATCCAATTTATGGCCTCATTTCTCAAAAATTATAAAAGATAAATTAGGAGGGAAGATTGGTTTTTAATTATAAACAATCAAGATATCCAAAAAAATAAAATCGGTGCTAATAAAAATACATTTTATCTTTCAAAAAAATCATTTGTTTTATGATTTAATAATTTTGACATTTTGTCATTAAAAATCGATAAATTATCTAAAAAAATACCGAAAAAAATAAAAACAGGTATTAATAATACTGTATTTTTTGACCTTTAACAGAATAATCTATAGAAAAATTTAATATAATGGTTAAAAAAATTGCAAGATAATTTTTATCAGATATACTGGAGTTTTCAGAAAATTCCAAAGATATTATCGACGATTCTAAAAGAGTTTATTCACCAAACCTTCAAAACATCGTACATAACATGTTAAATATTCCCAAAAAAAACGAATAGATATTAGAACTGTCAGAAATTTTTTATTTTAAAATACCTCAAGTTTTTTTAAATTAATTTTACTCGAATATAGTTGTTAATTATAATTAATAATATGGACACAATGTAATTTGAAATTTTTTACTCAATTATGAATTTTTCATAAAATTATACTTTTATTTAATCGTAATATTTTATAAATGACTGTAAGGGTGCTTTTTGCTCATGGGGAAAAATTTTAAAGAAAAAATCTAAATATTTTATGCACCGCTTTTTAATTTATATTGGTAAAAACGGAAATTTAAAAACAAATTCTGCGTAAAAAATAAAATTGGTAAAAACGAACTAATTATTAAACCCCCGCTGAAACTAGAAAAAACCAGGAAGTTCGAAATCAATAAAAATTAATACATTTCTTGAATTTCAGGGGGTATAATAATAAACTTAAAAATCAGTCACTTCAACACTTATAACATAAAACAAATCATTTCTATTATAATAATCAATAAAATAAATATTTACACTTGTTTTTTGAATAAAATAACCCCTCTGAAACGAATATATAACTGCTTTAAATAAATATTATTAAACTCGGAGACTATTTTTTAAATGAAGACACTTTTATTTAATAATAAAACATAAAAATTTTCATATTTGACTTATTTATCAATTTTTTTCCCAAGTTATTAAACAAGTTAAGATAAATAAATTAATAATTTCCAGATTATACAATTTTTTTGTGATATAATTACAATTAAATTCACCTTTTATTGATTTTACTTGATTTATTAGAGCTTGAGTTACAGATATATTGACTTATACTGATTAATTACTCCAGATAATGTGTAAAAATAAAATATTAATAACTATAATAATGTTTATATTTGTATTCAGATGCTTAGTTACAATAAAAACGGTTTATTATTTTATATAAATTATAAATTAGTTGAATTTGACTTTCTATGTCTGTTTTCCCCTTAATATCGGTTCAGATCCGTTCTAGAAATCCTTTTTCACTTTAAGTTATTTTTAATTCAAAATAAGAAATAAATGAAAATGAGGGATTTTTATATTTTTATATGAAATAAATAAAAAGTTAGACCCTTTTTTATCTAAAAAATGAAATAATCATCGAGATAATCATGATTAAGTGAAATAAGTTTAAGAATCGATCAAATGTTAATATATGAATATAAAAATAAATTGGATATTTTCAACCAATTTTGATTGCTAACATATTATTTGTAAAATATTTATGGATTTTTTTGAACATACTTAGAGATTATAAAATAAATCTGGGTATATAGGATTAGTATATGGTTTTTTTTTAACCATTAAATATTTTTTTGATACAATTTTTTGATTCAAAATGGAATCCGAGCATCCGGTATTTTATTAAATTCAATTGATATAAAACAAAAAAAAATTCGAAATTATTTTCAGTAGTGATAATTAGATACAAATTTAATCAAATTAAAGACATAAACTCATAAGCTTTATTTTTTAAAATTCAATTTCTTAGGATTTGATTTTTTGGAAAGGGTTTGGATTCTAATCTGTTTTTTTTGTTTAAAATCGCCAGTTTTTTTCTCAATATTATGGAATTTTCAAATATAATATTGGCAATTTTTTAATTTTTAATTTTTTTATATTATTTATTTGAATATTAATAGCTACTTTCTTTTAATTCCTTTCTATCTCGTTTCCATTTACTTCTTATTTCTTATTTTTATATCTTAAAGCAGGAATTTTGTGGATGAAGTTGAAACACAATTTTTTTTATATCATTCTATAAATAATTTTTTCTATAAGTTAATCCAATAGATGAAATACTTTTGAAGTTTTATTCCGGCAAGAATACTTTCAAAAGATTTTTTAAATTCTCGAATTTTTTTTTTATGTATTTTTTGGTGCTTGAAGTATTTCAAACCCCCCCCCCCAAACAACTTTTATCTCAAAATAATTTTTTATTGAAAATAATTTGAAACGGAAAAATTCCGGCTCCTGAAAATACCTTTAATTAATCCACCATCATTCAAAGTTACTATTTTTTATATATTTATCTAAGAATATATGATAAATAAATAGCTTATTTCTTATAATTGTAGTTCGTAAGATATTTTAAAAAATTTTAATAAGTAGTTTAATACACAAAATAAATATTTAGTTTATTTTTTCGCAACTTACGAAAATAAATTTATACTATATTTATTTATTTAATAATTAGTATTTCTATGATATTTAAAGATAATTTGTATTAAAGATCAGGAAATAGTTTAATATTATTTTTAATCAACCCAATAGCCGTAATTAATCATTAATAATTTCTTCTCTATATTAAGCTGCCAAATAGACTGTTTTTGCGAGAACATATTTTGCCAATTTTGAAACTGAATGTAGTTTATTAAGAAATAAGTGTATTAAATAAACTGGAATGCTAAAAAAGAATGCCAAAATTATAACGACTAAGAAATCAAATACTAAGCAACCTGAATATCCCACATAGTTGAAATATATAAGTGATATCAGAATTAAGTCTATAATTTTAATTATTTGGAGTCGAATTTAAAGAATCAAAATATCTTCAAAAAAAAAGTAATCATATTCAGAAATTAAAAATTACATAAAAAATGTTTTTTAGCTAGTAATAAATATCAAAAATTTACATATAAATGTTAAAAATATTTTAATGATTCTAATTATCTCTTTTTTTATAAATCTTATTTTAATTTTTTGTTCTGTTGATCATATAAATTAATTGTCTTGAAAAATATTTAAATAGTATTTAATCTATAAATTTATAAAAAATTGAACTCCAATAGGAGAAATTCGTAGAAAATAGTTGATTAAATAAATTAAATTGTTTTATAAATGAATAATAGGTACTAAGAAGGTTTTTAAAAATTTTGCACATACTTTTCACTTCTGCAGAAATGAAGAAAAAGTGAGTATAGTACTCAGTCTAGATTAGTTTTTTTTTTAAATAATTATAGAATTTTTTTAAAAAACAACCGAAATTCAGAAAATCAAAATTCAATGACTCCTTTATATATAAATAATTAATTAATGAATTAATGAATGAATTCGAAACATTATAAAAAATACTGCTGAAAATTTTTAAAAAAAATGGAAGGGGGGGGGGGGTTGTATTTACACCCAAAATTAACAATTTTTTATCAGATTTCAAAAATTAGAATACAAAATGAAATGACACAACAACTTTATTATTAAAAAAACTGTAAGCAATATTTTTTTTGAATTTGATGGCTCATTTATCAGATTATTTGGTTTTGTTCAGGTGATTTTTTATAAAGGTCAAGCCTATTACTAAATATATATTTTGAGTTGAATTAATTTTTTTTTTCTCGAAAATAATAATTAAAATAGACTGTAAATCGTAAAATATTAATATAGATACAGCATATAAATCTATATAATTATAATATTAAATGATTTTACTATATTAAGCACATTTAAATGGAGTATTACTGTTCTCGAAATTATCTTTTTTTCGGAGTGAATATATAGATAGTTATATATAGTCTAAAAGAAATTGAAAAATTTTTTTCAATTAGTTAAAATCGAGGTTTGATCCTAAATAATTTCTAGATTACTAAGTACCAAAATTATTAATAGTTTACGTATATTTAGACCTGAATGCACGAGGGTTAATTTTTTTGCAATTTATATAGAAATCTGAAAATAATTTCAAAATTCTGTACACAAATTATCAGGGTATTTTTTTTCGAAAAAATTAGAATAATAACTCTTTATAATACCGAGATAAAAAAACGCAAATAGATATAAGATATGTATGATATATTTCTAAAGTTTGAAGAAAATCACAATAAAAAAAGTTATGTATCATATGAGGTGGTATAAATACTATTACCGATTACCAATAATTTCTTGGAGAAATTCAATTCAACTTTCTAAATGAGGCATTTAAACCGGAAAAAAACAAATTTAGTATATTTTTATAACTATCTTTATTCGTTTTTGAAATTTTTTGAGTCAAATTAAAAGCTCCTATTTGATAATCCCACATATGATAAACGGCTATTCATGGGATTTTTTTAAAAAACTGTGATTTTGAATCTGGTAAGGGCTTCGATATTATTTTTTTTAAAAAACCCTACTTAACTACGAGCTCTTTAAATAATTATATGGATATAAGACCTTAAAGTTCCTATTATTTTTTTTAGAATACTTTTCTGTATTTAAAGTGACAATTATAACCAAATAATAAATTTTTATTAGTGTTTAATGATTAGAAAGATATGAGCCTGATTTTTTTTTTCATTTCAAAGAAAATAAAAAAATTTATTAAGTATTTTATCTTTTTAAAATAGAATTCGAGTGAAAAATCATCGATTTCATCTTTAAGAGTATTAATGAGATATCAAAAAACTCTCAATAAATATTGAAAAAAAAAAAACAATATTAAAAAAAACTGAGATACTTCTTTATATATATATTCAAAGTTAAAGAAATGAATAAGCTTTTTTCTAGATAAAACCTGGAATTAGTGAATGTAGTTAGGAATTTTCCATAAATTTGAGGGATATTGGGCAGTTTCGGGGTTTATATGTCATTTTTATCAGCATTTATATTCAAAACGCGTAATTTATTTATTTTATAATTAATCAAATTAATTTTCAGTTTTATAATTTTTAATAGGTCAAAATTTCATAATTAAGTTATCTAAATGTAAATATATATAATAGAGCATCCAAAAAATGAAAGAAATTAAATTTAAGCTATTTTGTAAAGAAAAATTAACTTTTTTTATAAATCGATTTATTTGGGAGGATCTTTTCAAGACCAGACTTTTTTTTACTATGTAAACCATTGGCCACTCTTTTATTTATTTAAATCCAGACCAATAAAAATAAAAATCATAATGGCTCTAATAAATTTTCAACATTTTACCAATAAAAAACTAGCCTCTAAAATTCACATTTTGAATTACCCAATATCTCTATTTTTTATCTTAGCACCATATTTCAAAATTAGGAAAGTGAGAAAATTTTATTAGGAAATTATCTGCTCTCAAAGAAAATCTCCCATCTAGAAAATCTATGTGCATTTATTTTTTTTCAATGCTGTTTTAAGAACCAACTAAATAGCCACAAAAATTTAATTGGGGTCTAAGTTACTTAATTTTTTCAGAAAATACATTAATTTGATATAATTAGGCGTTAGATTATCAGAATAATTTATAAAAAAATTTATGTATAATAATTAAGATGAATTGCTGTTTTGATTTAGAGGATATTTTTTTAAAAATAAAATTTATTTTTGAAAGCTTTGTATAAATCGCTACATCCATATATAAATCAAAGTTTCCTGTTTTTTCCTCATATATATAAAGCCACAACCTTTAATATCAGAAAAACAAACCAATTATTATGCTTAAATTTACACAAAAAAATATATTGAACAAAATTTACTACCCTCCTTTTCATTCAATTTTATTTTTAAACGATATTTAAAAATACAAAAGAAGAATTCAAAATCCAAAATCATAAATTTTGATCTTTGAATTGCAAATAGATGATAGATAATTGATAAGTGTGAGGTGAAAATATAAAATGAAAGACACGAATATAAGTCCAAAAAACCGATGAAAGTCATAAAAACCCTACAAATTAGTCGTTTTTGATTATTTTATTTTAGACATGTATGAATTATATTAATTGAAAATAAAAAAATCTAATGTTTATCTCTCAATTCTAATACCCCTATGACGATAAAATTTTAAAAAAAGTTATTCGTAAAAATAATCAGGCTATCTAGTTAATTTTTAAAAAAATTTGAAAATTGTTTTTAAAACAGAGATAATCCGACAAATTTAAAGTTCTTGGATAAAAAAAAATTCAAAAATAATAAAAAAATTATTTACTTTGTATTTGGATTATATTTTTTACATATTTTTACCAAAATTATTTTCTGAAAACATCTATATGGATAAAAAAATGGTAAAACATGTCTTTAATCTCAAATATCTTCAAAAAATATAATTTTTAATAAAAATTTTGATCTCTTCGTGCGTAAAATATTGTGATAAAAATGTGGAAACTCGGTTAACTCATAGTTTAATATTTTATGTTTAAAAAAATTAAAAATTTCAAATAAAGAGTTTACTTTTACTTAAAAAACGAAAATTCGGTAATCAAAAAAAAAAAAAAAAAATTTTATATATTTCTTGGTAACCCAACCGATTTTCTCATTAGTAGATCAGGGTGATGCTAAAAAAAATTTGGTCATGATTTTTCTTGGGGTACCAATAAACTTGTGCATTTTTTTCTAAAAAGAAAAAAACAGCGTTAAAAAAAATTCTTTCATTTAGTGACTTCACTGCTTACAAAAAGCGATGTTTGTTTATAAAATTAGTTTATAAGGTCATTTAAACTCTAAGATTACAAATAATTTGATTTGGGTGAAATTATTCTAACTAAATTTATGTCAAGCTTGTTTTCAGACAGAAAAAATTCGCCCTTTTCTTCCAAATCGATTATGATAAAAAAATCTTTTGACCCTAGTTGTGACAATATAGTTTTAAATTAAATTTTTTTATTATGTAATATATCAATAAAAATATTCTTAAATTATTTAAATTTTTATCTTAAGAATTATATTATGCTATTAGAATTCAAATACTTATATATGTATTTATTGGTTCATTTTTTATTGATGAAATAAGTATGGGATATCTTTAATACCAGTTTGGTAAGGTTTTTAAATAATCATCGATGATTTTATATTTTTTTTCAGTCTGTAAACCAAGATGTACTATTTTTCAGTGAAGATTATTTTTCTCGTTTTATTATTTCAGGCTTTGGGAGCGGCTGCATTCTACACAAATTATTAAGTAAAATATAAATAAAAGTTTAGGTTCATGTAACAAAAAATTTGTCTTCGATTCTAATTGCCCGAATTCATCTGAAATTTTTTTTATTTATTTATTGCAGTCTAAAATGAGAATTGGTATTTTAATGTTTAAATTTTCACTTAAAAATTATTTTTATATGTTTTTAAACACCTGTAAATAGAAAATTTAATTGTCGCTGCTCACAATAGAGATAGATATTGTAATAAATTTCTGTTTGTAATTTGAAATATCTGATATATTACCGAATAATTTTCATAAAATAGCTTAAAAGTAGAATACACACGTAAATTAGTGGCTCTGGTTAATATATTTATTCTTTTTTTTTTGATGTAACAGTGAATATCAAATTTTCTTATCCGATGAAAAATCCCCGAATTTGGAAAATTTGAATCTTTTTTTTTCGAGAACTTTGCATGTTTTCCTTCAAAAAAAGTCAGCCATAGTTGGGTTCATATTTTATTTCTTTCTTTTTATATATTTCACAGCAGAGTATTTTAAATTAAACCCTTCGGGGATTTGCGTCTTTTTTTAAGCTTTCTTGAATCATTTATTACTTTATGCCAAGTTTATAATAATATAAAATATCTTTTTTATGATCAATATTTTTATTTAAGACTCAATTATCACAGTGATTGTTTCCATTATTATCTTAATTCTGTAATCGAAAAATCTTCCAACTTTTAATGTAAACAGTCATTTATTAATTTTAGATTTTACACTGTGATAAACAATTTTATAATTATCTTTTAGATTATTTAAATACTACTCTCACAAAAAATTCTTGATTTTTTTATACAACTCATTCTCAACACATCCCATTTAATAATATAAATTCATATATGCGACATAATATTCGTTAAGCTTTCAACTATTAAGATGTAATAAAGTATGATTTTCAAGTGTATTCAATTATAATGAATTTTTTTAGTACTTATTTAAAGATGCATATTCTTTAGGTGATCTTCAGAAGAATAAATTTACACTAATTATTTTTTGAATAATGAAATGACATATTTACATTGAGCCAAAAATATAAAATTATTATTTTAATTTTTTTTAAATATATATTAAAATTTTCGTATTGCACCCATTCATTTTTTTAACAGGAGTAATTTCTAGCTTATATTTTCTTTAAAACAGTGCATTTGTTTATTAGTTGCAGCTTAAAATAGTGATTTTTTAAAAATAGATAACTTGATTTTTTACATTAGCATTATCGAAACAACTTTTTTTTCTTAAACTTTTTGTATTGTGAAATAATTTCCTTTAAAAAATATAAATTACTGAAATCCTGGAATCCTGGAATGGTGTTGTTTTAAATTATTTTTTATCATAGTAAATTTTTTATCAATAAAATTTAACTTATTTATAATTCATGTGAAATTATACGTGAAAATGTTTTTAGTTTATAATAAGTAGAAAATTATATAATGAGTCATCATATTAATAAAATGATACAGGAAGTAAGTATCTAATTTTTTTTACAAAAAAAAATATTAAAGTGATCCTGAATTTTCCTTATTCATCTTATATCTATGCATCCTAAAAAAAAAATTCTTTCGACAAAAAAAAAACCTCATTGGCTTGATTATATTAATATTCTATTTATAACGTCAAAAATAAATAAAAATCAAATTTAATAATGAATTTAATAAAATAATTTCAAATAAAAGTAGGTTTGAACGCTTATAGATTTAATATATGAAGACATTTTTTATTTTTTATTTATCTTATTTTAAAGATAAAACTTTTATTAAATATTTCCTCTATCCCTAACAACCTTGTTGATTGGATATGCCACTGAAGCTATAATTGGAAATATATTTCATGTATCAATGGTGCTCATAATATTATATTTGGATTTCAATTCTAGTAATATTTATGCTAAATATTTACAAATAATGTTTGAAAAATAAATCAGTTAAGGGACTTATGTATCCGAAACCTTTTAAAACTTCTCTTTCTCTCTATGATGTTCTGCAAAAAAATATGAAAGATCTTTTAGAATTTGGATTCAGGTAGAAAATAAAATAAAAATTATCTATAATTTTTATATTCTTAAATTATTTTAAAATATATTTATATTTCAGTGATAATTATCATAATTTATTTATTTATTATCCAGCATTATAAATAAGAAGTAAAATCCTATTTTGTATATTTTATTTTTAAATTCGAGTATTTAGAAAATCTAAAATTATTTTTTAATTTGAAAAAAAATAATAAAATAAAATAGA
>LSSL01007743.1:0-20854 GCA_001953115.1 Smittium mucronatum | reverse complement strand
AAATAAAAAAAAAAAGGGGGGGGGGGGGTAGATTTAACTTTTGGTAATATTTTTGCTGATTCTGAGCCAAAATGACAAAATACTTAAAAGATTTCTCCCCAAAAATCAAAAGATCCAATTTCTGGTTTCAATAATCATACTTATATAATATATATTAGAGAAGAAAAAATGTATTTTTGAATAATACATATCAAGATATGTGAAAAATATATTGCGTGAAAATAAGAATAGATTTATTCTTTTAAAAAATTATCTGTTTCTATATGGGATAATTTTGGCATGTAACTGAAAAAATTGATAAAATTTCTAAAAACCATTTTGAAAAAATAGAAATTGATATGAAGGATATTGTTTTTTTCTTAATCTCTACCAAAAACTTTGCAAAAGTTTATTAGAAAAGTGAAAGAAAATTTTGGAAAATTCCAAGGTTATTATCGATGAATTTGAAAAAATTTATTCACCAAACCTTTAAAACATCAAATATAATGAGATATCAATTCCGAAAAAAAATAAAATAAAATAGATAGCAGAACTGTCGAGAAAAAAATCGGTTCGAAAAATTCTGTAAGGATGCTTGCTGCTCACGCAAAGAATTTTTTTAGAAAAAAATTTGCCATTATATGTAACACTTTTTAATTTTTATTTGAAAAAGATAACTAATTAAAATATTCCTGCTGAAAAAAAGGGGAAAACCTGGAAGCCCAAGAATAATAAAAATAAATTTATATGTTGGGTTTCAAGAGGTATAATAACAGTTATATAAATCAATTGATTATAACGCTTGATAGAAAGTACAAATTATTTCTATTACTACATTCAATAAAATAAAATTTACAACTATTTTTTGAATAGAAGAGCCCATTTAAATTTTTAATATGATTACTCTCAATAATTTTTATCATGTTCAAATATTAATTGATTGAATACAGGTATTTTTGTTAATAATAAATTATAAAAAATTTCACTCTTGACTCATTTTTTATTATTTGCTTTGAATTTAATAAAAATTTATTGAAAATAAATGAAATAACTCAGAGAATACAATTACTTTGTGCACAGGATTAAAATTAAAATCTTAAATGATTGATTTTAATTAATTACTTTGGGTTTGAAGTATTAATTTATTGAACTAATTATGCTTAATTAGTTCTAATTATATAAGTTAAAATTTAATTGGAATAAGCTTTTTAAAATTTGCATTCACGTGCTTAATGACTATAAAAACAGTTTATCATTGTATTTATGTTTTAAAGTGGTTAAATTTAATTTAATACTTATTTTATTTTCTTAAATATTGGGGCATATCCATTTTATAAATATGCTTTTTTTATAAGTTTTTTTTAATTCAAAATATGAAAAAATAGTGAAAATGAGGGATTTTTATGATTTTATATTGAGATTAATGAAAATTTCAATCCTTAAGTAATTAAATCTGAAAAATTCCATCTAAAAAATCAGTGAATAGGGGAATTTGTTAAAGACCAAACAAACTTTGATTTTGAAGTAAAAAATAACTAGGTATTTTCAACCAATTTTGGTTAATAATAAATTTTGCACAATATTTCTATGCATTTTTTTGTTATTATTTGGAGATAATTAATAAATAATGGTTTTTTTCATCATTCAATCGATTAAAGAGATGATTTAGGGAATAATACAGTTAAAACAGTGAAGTTCAAGTTGAGCTATTGACAATTGAACTAATGTAAATTTTAAAAAAAAAATTGACTAATAAAAATATGATGTTTTTTTTCATTTTATCTTATCTTTCGTAGCAGATAATTCTTTTCATAGGATGGTTGCTATATAATTTACAACCCCGATGGGGATATAAAGTAGGTGGAAATGTGATTAGGTAAATGTTTTTTACACAGGAAATAGTTAAATGTACTGATACTATATTTCATCCGCCCCACATAGGTAAGCAGTCAGCATAAGAGCTTTTTTTGATTGGTATAATAAAATTTTCAATAATTCTTTTATTTTTTCCGATATTTCTTGGTGCATTTTTTAATAAGATTTTCTTTAAATAAATTTCCTTAATACAAAAAAAAAATATTATGGGATTCACAAAAAATTAACCCATTATTATATATATTTTTTTATATATATCTAATAAAGAATAATTAGTATAAATATACTTTTTAAACATGAAACTTAGGAACGAGAGAGACCATAAAAAAGTCTGTAACTCTGGATATTTTATTGTAAAAAATTCTTTCCGGGTTTTAATTTAAAATTAACATACATATTACCTGAAAAAAGTACTTATAAAAACCTCGATTTGCAATAATGATTTTATTACACTCTTAAAACACTTTGCGTATAAAATAATAATTTTGAGAAATATATAGTAGAAAAATTTGCCAATTTTTTTTCAAAAAATACATGGTTATTAGATCTATCGTGAATTTGAATTTAATTTAATACAATATTTTGTAAAAAAAACTTATGGCATGTCTTAGAGTATCTTATTTATATAACTTTGTAATAATTTTTTTTATTAGTAAAACTGTGTTTTTTTTATCAAGATATTATATTAAAATTTAACACTAGTTTTCAGATAAATTGATATTTAATCAACCAATTTTTTTAACCAATTCACATAACCATTATGAATACATGATTTGGGTAAAGGTATAATGCTAATTATTTTTAGATTTTAATGGATAAAATATTTGCGTAAACCACGATGATTCAATTGGATTTATTTAATCAACCCATCAAATCATTTATAAATAGAAATAATAATAATAAAAAATATTTAATTTTGACTTTTTAAACGCAGATGTAAAATATTAAAGCTCATATTATTCGAACATACATTCTTAATTCTGGAATTAAACCAGTTGTTAATGGCTAATAATATGTTCATTTTTTGAGTCAAATAATAATAATAATAAAATTCTATTTCCAGATAAAAAATTATTTTTAAAATTTATCTGCAATAACTAAATAGTTGAATATAATCTCTAATATTCATTATAAAAAAGTAAAAATTTATTAATTTTAAAAAAATGATTATTTCCAAATCGAATTTATTATTTCCTATAATTTAATTTTCCGCCAACCATCCATTTTATGAATAAATTCACCAATAATTAATCGGTATTTTGAAATTAAATTAATTTAATATTTATTAAAAATGTTTTGGTTATATAAAAAAGTGAATTTGAATAATTTCCAGGAGGTTTTTTTAGTTTTTTAAAATATAAAATTTTATTAAAATAAAACATGAATACGAGGTATCGTTTTTCTTTTTTTATGCAAAAAATACATATAAACCGATATATTTTATAGTGTGTTTATATATACTCAAGTTATCGCGATTTATATTGATAAACTGCTATGAAATTGAGTTTTTATCTTTAATTTAAATCTAAAAAAAGTTTTTTCATAAATATTTAATTTTTTTTTTCGTTTTCTAGTTATAAAACAAGTTTTTTTAAATCATAAATTCTGAATATGAAAATTATCTACAAAAATTGAAAAAAGGGTGAAATTTTTTTAATTAAATATTAGAAAACAAAATTTTCACTGCATTCGAAATTCGGTTATATTCTATATAATCTTGAAAATACTTTAGAACTAGTATAAAAAAATAATATTTGGTTATTATTCAATCAAGTTATTTTGCAAAATGAAAGATAAAGACTATACCTATTTCGATAATTTCAAAGTTCCTAAATATTTACATTTTTACCAAAATCTGGTCGTTTTTTTCGAATAGTATAAGATGAAGATCATTGCTAATTTAATGACATTTTAGTGTCAAATAAGACGCAATATTTTTTGTAATTTTTTATGAAAGCTTAATCAGAACACTTTTACATATTACAAAAACAAAAAAAATTCTATTAGAAATTAAATCCCGTTTTATAAAACTGTTGTAATATTAAAGTTTACAAAAATTGAATTGATTAAATATATTAAGTATTAACCTCATAAAGAAAACTTTTACCAGATTATATGAGATCAAAATAATTTGAAACATCACTCTTTTCTTCAATGGTTTATTTTTATATTCATCGAATATGATTTTATCTAAAAAAAGATGGGACTTTTATAACATTTAAATAATAGAAAATATCAAAAAAAATGTAGAAAGGAGGTGAACCACATTAAAAGGTATATCATATCTATCATCTGGATTACTAGTTCATTTTGACAAACATGATATTCAATTTTAAAATGTTTTTAGTTAGCAAAAATAAACTCGAAATAACTGCAAACTGATAATATAACTTATTTTACAAGTAATTTTTGGGCTAAAGTTGGGGTTTGAACTTGATATAAAGCATTGAAAAAAGTGACTTGAAAAAAGTTTTGGCGTTAAGTGGAGCCTTTATTTCCATAAGATAAATAACTTTTTTGGCAAGAAATATAAAACAAAGTTTTGTTCTACGAGTTTTTTTTTTGGCAAGAAATATAAAACAAAGTTTTGTTCTACGAGTTTTTTTTTTGAAAGAAACTAAAAAAGATTATAGTATGAAATCCATGTTATTATTTGAAGAATTATAGATATAAAAATGGCAATTGTGAATGAGGAGCAAAGTTAAACATTTATTCGTTTCAAAAATGGGTAAAAGAATGGTTATATCAGCAAATAAATAATAAGACTAAACTTAATATTACATAAGTTTTAGAAAAAGGGGGGGGGGTTAATAAAGGGTACTATCAAATTAAAAAAAATTTAGTAAATATATGCTCTAGAAATATATTTTAGAAACAGTAAACAATAAAAATGTAATCCATGCTGATACTTAAATACTAGATATTATATTTTTTGGTTAATGAAAAAGTATTTTTTATCTGGTATTCATTGGAATGAATATTTGTCTTTATTTTTATCAATTGCATTTTTCGTTACTATTTGCTGAATTTTGGATATAGTCAGCTCGAATTGACTAGTTTTTAATTTGAATATTTTTTTTGACATGCATAATTTCAATGAATTATAATTTTATTGATTTTTTAATCATAATTTCAGTGATAATAAGAATCTGCTTATTTTTCTTATAGTTTACTTATTTTTACTTTTTGGTATTTTTTCACTGGTATTACGGATACTTATAAATTTTTACATTAATCTTTAAGGGGGCTGATTTTTAAGAGCATATATATATTTTTTCCTGAGATTGAATTTAGAGATAGTAAAGCCAAATACAGAAAAGCAATTATATTGATCAATCAAAGACTTCGGGTTTATTTTGCATAGAGGGGGGGAGGTGGTAGATAGATTATGAACGAATCAAGTCACATTTCGAATAACTTAATTGGAAGTTAAAGCCGGAATTAATAGAGTAAGATGTTGCGGGATATATTATAATTTGATCCTATCAGTATTTTCGGCAGAAAAAAAAGAGTTCAGAATTTTATCCAGTTACATCTCCAATTAATTCTTTTTTGAAAGGTCCTGTGACTTTTGTTTTGTTTTTAATGTTTAATTACGATGATTATTTTTAGAGCTAATCAATAAATTCTCTTTGAAAGTACAAAGGATCAATCACGTGTATAGATTTATTTGCTATTGTTGTTTTTTAAAGATATTTATCATTAAAGCTCGTATTTTCATGTTTTAATCGCATTTTTTTTATTCATTTGAAGATCGTGGTTGCTAGAAGAGCGATTATCTGTCAGATATTTGGCTCGAAATACAAAGCCAAGGTTTATGAAAATGCGTCTATTTTTTACTATTAATATATATCTATTGGGAATTAGGAATGTATTTATTGGGTGTTTATTTTTTGACTAGTGTTTCTAAAAAAAATCCATTTAAATTATAAGGGATTTATAAAGACTGTAGAAGTACTCACCGATCAATACGATTTGACAATTCAAAGTTACAATATACACGTGGAATAGAAAAACAGTATTTTAGAAGTGCATCTGATTAAATAAACCCCTGAAGTCAATATAAATCACATAAATAGCCCAAAAAATTTAAACAAACATATTATAGTATAGTTAACCTACCGACCATCATAAATTAACCGGCTTGATTACTTCGCTATTAGCCAAGGTTCGGTTCGCCTAATAAATCAGATTTTTAATGGCCAAATGGGAACCCCCTTTAATTGTCAAAAATGATGATATGAAACTTTTTTGATATATTATTTAGCAGCAATATATGTCCAGGAATGGTATTTACTATTTAATTTAAACAAATATTTTATTTTGAAACACAAATTTTTGGCAGCTGCGTTGACTATCTTAGTATTGGTTAATGAGATGCGCAAATAATACTGCCTGAACCGTTGCTAAATATGACATAAATTGTTTTTTTAAAAAGAAAATTATAATTCAAAGAATCTTTTTTTCGGAAATTAACTTCCTTTATAAAAAAAACGTGCATACAGCCAGAATTTCCTAAATAATACTGACATTTTTTTTTTGCGAAAAATTTCATATGTCAAAAGATTTTGGTTTTTTCCTCTAAATAAGTTCCATTATAAAATGTAAAATAAAATCGGAATTTAGCTAATGGCTTGTAAAATAGATGATTTTCATGATGTGTGAAAAAATAAGAGTAGATTATACTTTTTTTCTCTTTGGACTGGAAGAGATAAACTGAATAGCTTTTTTTTAGATCAATGAGATTCAATTAATAAATGTCACGGGTTATTTGACATCGGAAAAGCTTCCTAGATGGTTGGTGTCAAGTCTTTATTAACTATATTTGTATTTGTCAAATTAAGCATTCATAATATTTATGAATTAGCATTGAGGTGAAGTCACGCCACCAATCTGAAGTTTCTATTTATCCCTTATATACTCGGTTTTGAGGTATTCAATGTAATTTTCTGGTAAATGTTTGGGCTCTTTGACCACACAGCGGATATTTTAATTTTTTTTAAATAAAATTTTTTTTTTTGTAATTTTTTAACTCTATGATAAATTATGGGTGCCTCTATGAGGAGATTGATTCATAATATCAAGAGAATCTAAATTTTAATGGATTATAATGATGCTTTAAAGTATTTAACTTTTGTATTGGCTTTGTGAAAATTGTAAAAAATATCTGGATAAATCTGTATTGGGGATGGGATCAATATATTATTTATGAGGAATTCTGTGAGAAACATCTTAAAGATGGCAGTGACGGAAAGTTGTTGCTTTTCATTCTAAGTTATAGAATTAATACTATTTTGCCACAGCCTATTTAAAAAGAAAAAATTAACTAGTGGGAATTTGAAGCTGAGATACTAACCGAATTCCAGCTTATTACTTGACCACAAAGCAGACTAAGATACGGAATAAAAAGAATGGGCACGGTTCTAATTTGAAGGCCCAAAAATGACGCTATTTGTCCCTCTGTAATGTTTATATCACTAGAAAATTTTTTTTTTTTGGGATAATAACGCCTTCCATCTAATTAAAACAATTCAGCAAATAAAAGTTGTGAAATGTTTATTCAAAAAGAACTATCAAGTGGGATTATGTAATAAAGTTGTAAATTTTCTGATTCAAATGACCTCTTTTTAATATGCCGTTTTTATTGGTTGATTCAAAAAATTTATTAATTTGATTTTTTCAAATATAAAAAAAAACATCAGTAGTTGGCCAGTTATATGCTGGAATGTTGGATAGGGTGGCAAATGCAAATAAATGGCGGTTTAGTTTTTAGAGGACGGTGGAAGAGATCAGATTATCAGAAAGCCAACATTTCTTTTAGCATTGTTTGGCTCAAACCGTTAAGGGGTTGGGGTGCCGAACAGATTCATTTGACATTAAAATATGAACTAATTTCAGAAATAATAAAAAAAAACGATGGAAAATGAGTGAGGGGAAGTTAATAAAATGTTTTTTAGATTAATCTCAGCCCAAATCACGTTTTTTTTCCCTTTCTTAATGACTAAATATGCTCCTGAATTAAAATTTGCTATGTTATTTGCCAATTGTAGTAGCTAATTCTTTTAAAATTTAGCAAGCTGACAAGTCAAATACGGCTTAATATTGGTTGTACCTTAGCAACGACATTTAGCTTACCAACCCATAAGAAGGATTAATTGGCCTGAACTTTACCACTATTGAGCTTTAAGCTGCTATCTCCTAGTTTGCAGCATTAAATATATATTTCTCTACATCCCCCCTCCCCCCTCCCTCATTAGATTTTTTTTTTAAGAAATAAATTTAGAAAGTAAAACCCTCGCTAACGATGAAGGACTTAGTTTTGATATCTGGATCCTCCCACCAAGCCCTTTCCAAAGGAATAGCTAATTATCTAGGCATAGATTTATTGCCAGTCAAACTGGGAAAATTTTCAAATAAAGAGACTAGCGTTGAGATAATACAATCCGTTAGAAATAAGCATGTATATGTTCTACAATCTGCTTGTGGTAACATCAACGATAATCTCATTGAGTTGATGATTCTCATCCAAGCCTGTCTTATGGGGAGTGCCAGGAAAATCAGTGTTGTTACCCCCTTATTTCCATATTCTAGACAATCAGAACATTCTCAAAGTAAACGTCTTGAAACCTGCTCCCCCTTGGCTGTAAAGGGTAAATTATCCTAGAATTTGAGCATTGGTTTAATAATTGTTTATACACTTCATTAATAACTTACTGCATTTTTTATACTTATATTTCTTCTTTGGTAGAGGCTTTATTGGGATATAAAGAATGGTGTCCTCGAAACGGAACGTTAATTTGTAAATTAATCGAATCAGCAGGTTGCCATCTTCTATTTTCCCAAATATTCCTATATTGGACTTGTTTTATCTTTTTTTTTTAGGTGCTGACCATCTGATAGCTATGGACCTTCACGATGCCCAATATCAAGGATTTTTTAAAATCCCTGTTGATTTGGTCTTTGCTGAACCTTGTATTATATCTTATATCAAACATAACATTCCAGACTGGAAGAATTCAATTATAGTATCTCCTGATGCTGGGGGTGCCAAAAGGTAATGTTAGCTCTCTTTCTTCAGTTATCGTTTCGTTCCTTTTTAAGTTTATAATTTACGATATTTTTTAAAATTTGACATATTAATCAAATCAAATTAGAGCCGCGTCTATATGCAACAAGTTAGGTTTAAATTTTGCACTAATACACAAAGAAAGCAGCTCAAATCGTGACGGAGAGAACAATGAATCTATGGGGCTTATAGGCGCAGTTTCCGGTCGTGTTGCAATTATTATGGACGATATTCTGGATACTGGTAAAACTCTCAAAGTTGCTTCGGACATGCTTAGACTTCACGGCGCCAGCAAGATTCATGCCATTGTTATTCACGGTCTGTTTACTATGGACGCAATTAATTTAATCAACAATTCTTATATTGACGACATTGCAGTTACCAATAGCGTTCCCCAAGACCAGAACTCTGAGTTGTGCCCCAAACTCCATGTCATCGATGTATCGCATATCCTTGGCGAGACGATTCGTCGCTCCTTCAACGGCGAATCCGTGTCTCATCTCTTTCTCCACTAATAATATACACTCCTAACTACCAAATAAATGCAGTTCCACTTCAAAATATAGCTATTTATTATTCAAAAGTACAATATATTTTCACAAGAAAAAATACATCACTCCATTACCAAGTATTACATGTCAAGCTTTCAAAAAAAAAAAAAAAAACGTCATCACTTTGAAATTAGGCATTAAATGAAATTTTTACAATAATATATTTTTTTATCAAAACATCCCAAAGATATTATCGATTAATTTTAATCAAGTTTTTAAAAGGATGTCCAATTAATATAAAAAATGTGTAAGATCCACAATGTAAAATCGATTTTGACAAGATTAAGATAATACAAAAGATAAGCATGCTTACAAAGTCTAAAATTTAAAGATGAGAGACCTGTGTAACTGGATAGGAGCAGTAGGAGCTCTAGTCCCAGTACTTTATAGTTCCATCCCAAGAGCAAGTGGCCACTTTACTGGTTTCAACGGGGCTCCATTCGACGCCTATAGTAACGGCCTTATGAGCCTGGAACTTCCTGAACACACGGGTAGTTTTCCAGTCCCAAAACCACACTTTGCCCTCTGAATCTCCGGATGCCAGAAACTTGCCGTCAGGTGAAAATCCCATTTGACATGCGTACCCAGCGACCAAGTGGCCAGAAAATTCTTTCTTTTTGTTTTGCCTGAACTTGTCAGTGCAGCTCCACACCAATATTTGATTGTCTAGGCTTTGGCATGCTATCCATTTCTCTAAAGAGAATAATTGAATTAGTTAAATAACTAATAAGAGTAAAATTAAAACTTACTGCTGGGGTGGACAGAGACCGCAGGTATAGAATGCATGCTAGGATCAGCAATCAGTTTGATTACCACTGGAATTCCGAATTCCCATGCACGCATTGTTTTGTCATCACTGGTCGAAACAAATCTGCGACCCTCGTCAACAAATGTTATTGTGCTGATGGCTCCCAGATGCTCATCGTATTCCTGCACCTTGTTCCGTGTCCGCATATCATACTGTATGATCTTCTTGTTGTTTTGACCAACTAAAAATAGGTTATTTTGGATTGGGTGGATCCGACTAACATATGGAATTTTGCCGGTTGTAAATCTCGACACGCACTGGCCGGTCTCTGTATCCCATAATTTAACAAACCTATCATAGCTGGTTGACAAGAACTTTGCTCCATTTGTTTTGCTATCAAACGAGATGTCACGAACTGCTTTTGAATGACCAGAAAAGGTTCGCAGCAACGACCTAGAGTGGTAGCAGTCCCATAATTTCACCTGGCCATCCATTCCGCTCGACAAAAGTAGATGTCCTGTTTTAGGAAGGTACTTAATTGCTGATACGCCCTTTGGATGAGCAGTGAATTGATGAATACACCTCTTTGGAGCATAGCAATCCTGTGTATTTGTTCGCGTAAAGTTTATATTTACATCATCTAGATCTCGAGGATATTGCATGTAAGTCCTTCCTTGGTAATCTCTTTCACTATCGCCGTGGAACGTTGTAGTTTCTTTTTCAGTTGTTATTGCCTGACCAGACTCTCCATCTCCTGCTGAATTCTCGACAGTAATCGTTTGCGGATTTGACTTATTGGTAATTATATTTTGATCCTCGGATGATTCGAGTTGCTTTTTAGCATTCCATTCAGTCATTTCTTCCTCTGTGGGTCCATTATTTTCTCCAATAGTTTCTCCCTCGTATCCAGCCCAAGGCCCAACATAGGAACCCTCCCCTTTGCTTATTGTTGGATCTCCTTTAGGCATTCTTTTTAGTGATGTATTATTTTTTATCAAAGAACTAAAGGTATTGGCCCCATTTAACTCTATTGCCAGTTCAGAATTCCCTATGTATTTGCTGGAATTATCTATCTCAGATGGATTCAGTGCATACCCTAGAGTCCTAAAAGATCTTTCTTGAATCCTAAAATCGTGCTCTGAAATGGACTGTTCATCAACAACACCTAATAAAAAAAATGAGAAACACGATAAATAAATATTCTTAAATACTTAAGTCACAAGTTCAAGAACCAACAAGGATTGAATCCATAATTGAGAAGCAAAAGAGAATACCTGTAATCGTATTTGCAGCATAATCCTCAGACTCCAGATGATTTTTGGGCCCTAAAGGTTGTTGTGATAACACATCGTAAGGAATATTATAAGGTATCTCCATTTGTTTAGGAGCAATGAACATTTTTTCTTTTAAATAAACCTCCTAATATATATAAGTGTGTTGCGTGAAAAAAAGTATAATTGAAATTGTAAAAGCATTTGATAATTAATTTGCACAGACGTACCTCAAGACCGACATCGGGTGCAATGTCTACCTTGAATCTTTTTGGTTTTTGGGGAACAGCGATCTCATCTTCCGAACTATAATATTCTCCTACCAAACTCATTATAACCCTCTCAATTCACCACCTGGATTAACAGTTATATACAAAATTATTGATTGGAAAAAAGCTTTTCTAGGCAGCTATTTTGGATTCTTATGTTAAAATCCAACTTTTCTGTTATTGAAGTGTTGATTTCTTTACAGATTAAAATGGTAAATAACGATTTCTATTAACCACTAAATTTATATTTAATAGTTATTTTAAATTTGAAAACAAATATAAGCATTTAAAAAAAAATATCTAATATCCAATGTATTTTGGCTTTATTAACCAGTTATTTTATATTACCAAAATACGATTTAGCCAATAAAAATACTCTAATTCTACAGCCACAGATGTATGAAACTTCTAGTAATTAATCAAAAAAAATTTAACTCCATTCGCAGAAAAGCGAAATAAATATTATTTTGACCTATTTATCCAATAAAATAAGCAATTAACAAAAACAGTCATTATTTCGGTTGATTAACTTGGTAAATAAAAACTATTAGTAAAATTCACTAGGGTCCAAATTGTAGGCCTGTTGGCCTTTAAATTATATTAAATATCCAAAATTACACATTCATCTTCAAAATCTGCATTTTTTATATCCAAATATTTATAGTATTTCCAATTGGCTAAATACTTGTTTTTTTATTAATGATCCCTTCTTTGGGAAGTGCGTTGATTAATAAATATGCCCAATTGATTACTAAGAGAAATTTTACTATCTTTTAAAGATTGAAGTGGAATTTGAAAAGGTTCTAATTTTTAAAGATAATCCTGTTGTTTTTCACCTGTTAATGATTATTTATGTTTAAATATTCATATAAATCAAAACTTGAGTTTTAGAATCATTTTTAAATAAATTTAAATCAAATTAAAAAACTAGTGTGTTACGATTTATATCGACGCCATAATGCATAGTTGAAAACATCTATGGTCGGTTATACCGATAGGTTAATTAGGTGGTTAATTTTGAAATTAACCCCTTAATATGATTGGAAAAATAATCCTTTATAAAATTGGGATTTTTTTATTTTGGCATTTAATAGAAACAGAAATATGTTTGGTATAAATTTAAAAGAATCTTTATTCTTGGTAAAATCCAAATTTGTGCATAAGATTTAAAGAAAATATTTTATAATATTAAAAAAAGTATTTAAAAACTTTCTGATAAGGCGTGGATTCGTGGAGGTGAACAAAAAATAATTTTTGAAATTTTAACTAGGTAAAGAATTTTTTAGTTTGTAATAATGCTTATTTTAAAAGTGAAATAAAATTATTTATATCAAACTCCTGTGGTTATGTGCAATAAACAGAACCAAAATTTATAAAAGTACATCTTTTCATGAGGATATAGTGATATTTAGATGATTTATATAAATTTGATACACGCCATAAGTTTTATATCTTTAGATGGGGGAATAAAGGTAAAAAATGAAGCTTTTCCTCATTTTTTAAGTTGATTATGAAGTAAATTTCTTCGAGTGTGCCAAATTTGCTTCTTTTGAAAATAATTAAAACTAAAATATTTTACTTTTTATAAACTTATATAAATGATTTTATTAGTGGAGTCTGTTTTTAAATTGAATGAAAAATTTTATCTGTTCATGTCATAAGTTTTGATTGATTTTTTTTATTAAAAAATATGGACAGTGTATTAATCGGCACATTTTTCAAGAAAAAACTATCATTAAAAAATACTATATTCTATAAATTGTAAAAATAATAAAATATTCGGTGATAAAAAGTATTTTTTTGGACGTGAAAAATGAAATAAAATGCAACTTTTGAGGATGGCGTGTAATTTTGGATTGATAGGTCTATATTTTCAGAGATAGAAAAATTCCAACTAAAAAATATTACTGAATTAAGAAAAATTATGTTGATATCTGTCTAGTTTTGTGATTTTATGAAAATAGTCACAAAAATCTTGAAATTCGCGTCTCTTTTCTATAAAACTATACATTTTTTTTAAAAAAACTCATGCTTTCCTTGAGTTTATTCTTTAATATTTACTACCTTCAAATAACTATATTAGGTTTTACAATTTGATTAGAAATTAAATTTTTAGAAAAAGATATTCTATTGAGCGAAAAAATTTAAAAAAAGGAAGGAAAGAAACCTCTTAAGATCTAAAATTTTACTAAATTATTAATTTTAATTAAGGCGTTAGATTTGTGAATAAATATTAAAATTATTAATAATTTAAAATAAATTCAATAAAAATACATAAATACATAACAAAAATTCAAATGAAAAAATGGGATGAAATTATTAAAAAATAATTGGGTTAAATGTCATCTATTTAAATTTGAAAAAAAGCCGAGTATAATAATATAATAAATAAAATTATTGAAAATTATTATTAAAATACTTAAAATTATGCTAAAAAGGATTAAAGTATTAGGTTAAAAAATCGAATTTAATATATTTTCATTTCAAAATAAAAAAAATTACCCAAATTAGGGTTTAAAAAATTGACGATAAATAATTTTTTATGGTAAAAATTTTAAAAAATTCAAAATACCTTTGGTTTTCTTAAATAAATGACACCTAATAATGTTTAAATTAGTCATAATATTTTAAAATGAATTTTAAGAGACGATTAAAACAGTAAATTTGAAGTTAAAGAAACTATAGACATAATTTTTTACTCTTTAAATATGAATTATTCATATTAACATGTGATAATTGATTTTAAATAATAAAAAAGCTCAATTTAAAATTTTATGCAGCTTCTATATTTAATTTAACGTCATTGTTGATATTTTATGGAATTTTACATTTAGTTTTTATTCATTTGCAAAAAAATTCATGAATAAATTCAAATACTAATAAAATTGGAAAAACATTACAGAAAAAATATAATAAATAATTCAACTCCACCTTATTCCTGGAGAATAAAATAATGATCAGAAATCCTCAAGGAGATTAAATCGCTTTATTCTTAGTAGATATTAGAAATAAATAAATATTGAATTTTCACCAATTTTATCAAATTATACTTTTAAATTTATCATTTCCTATGTTTACTTTGTTGAAAGGCTTTATTATCACATGAATAAGCTTGGATCACTTGTAAAAATTATAAAATTAATTTTTTACATGATTTTCGATATTAGGCTCATCTCTTTTAAAGCTAAATAAAAAAACTATAAAATAACTATTATTCAAAACTTGTAATTTTTGGCTATTCACTTAATTATTACTCATTAATCAAATAAAAGTGGTATTAGTGGATATTAAACTGATCTTCTATATTATTAAATCTCCATTTCATTTATTTTAAAGAGATTTGGGATTTTCATGAAAAAATTATCCGAAGGATTATTTTTTGTATCTTTTTATTTTAGATATTCCCGTATTTTATCTATAAATCATAGATTTTATTTTATTTTTTTTAGTGTTAAAAATTATTAAATTAGTAAATCAATAAAATCGCAATTATAAATATAATTTCTTATCTATGAAAATATAAATTTCGGATATTTATTTACCTATTTTAAGAGAAACCTATAGTAAATTTAATGAAAAAAATATTATTGGTATTATTGGCAATATTCTGAGAAATTACCCCAGTTATTTTAGTTATTAAAAAAAAATTTATTCGAGTATAAATGCTCCATAAAATAAACTGTCGTATTTTGGATTTATTTCGTATAAAATATATATATTTATATTAAACTGAGGTTTTTTTTTTCTGTCAATAATGCATTTTTTTAAAATTAACCCCCCCCCCCCCTCCACTCTCCGTCTCCCACCTTTAAATTATTATAGCAATTCCTAATTTTCGAAACAAAATCTATATTTATCTCTTCAATTTTAATTTTAATCTTTTTCGAGTTCCAAACTTTTATCTACGTTTTGATTTTTTTTATTAATTGTATTAAAAAAGAAAAAAATAAATAAGAGACCGGGTTTTACTTTAAAAGAAAAAGGAAAAACGTGTTTATAAAACTAATACAATTTTAAAATCAAGTTAATCATAAATTTTATCACACTTCTTAATTAAATGTATAAAAAAATCTTAAAATAAATTAATCTATTTCAAAAGATTTTTTTAATAATATGGGTTTCTATTTTAATAAGTAATAAATTTTTTATACTTTTTTTGAAAAAAATTATTCCAATTTTTTAAAATTAATAGAAATAAATGTGTAATTTTGAAAAAAATTCAACAAAAAAGTTTTTCTTCAATTACAAATAATCTAAATTTATTCTAACTTAAAATTATAAATCACCATAAAATCACCATTAATAATATTTGAATATACATTTCTTTTATAGAAGATATTCATCTACTCAAAAGCCTTTGGTACGATTTTTATTTTTTTCGTTTACGATATTTTTTGTAATAATACTATCCCAATTTTTGTTGACTCTACATTGAATTATTATGAAAAAAAAACATTTAAAATAAATATTAGGATTTTTTGAAGTAGAATCATATTTAAACCCTTAAAATATTATTGAAAAGGATCTTAAATATCTTCATTAATTTTTCTTTTAATTATCACAAAAAAAAAACTTGATTTTTGAAGATGATCCCTTATGAATTGGTATTTTAGCTATCTATTCATTTATCTATTATAAAGATCTGTTTTCTATAAAAAATATATTATTCCATTCACATTTCTGTATTGAATAGCATATGTTTAATAAAATTAATAAATGATTTTTTTTTAAATACAAAAAATAAGTTTAATTTAAATGATTTTTAGTATGTTATAATTTTCTAAAATAAAATAAATAAGAAAAAATATATATGCTTCAATTGCATATAAACCAATTGAAAAAAAATATTGATCTGTATAATAGTTTATTTTTATTTTTAACTTAAATAGTTATTTTATTGTTTTTGGTTAAATGCATATATATATATATATAAGTTAAATATAATAAAATTTACATACATGGATTCTATATCACAATATTACATTATTTGTGATTTTTGGGTTATTAAATTAATAATTAATTTTCACAGAACAATCAATCCATAAAATATAGAAATTCCAAAAAATAAAATTAATCCAGAATTTAATTTATGTTCGCTTATTGCGATAAAAATTTCTGTAAAATAATTATAAAAAAACCCCCTCTTAAAATTTAACATATTTATTTTGTACATACATAATTTTTTGAAACTGCTGAAAACCATATGGTGTATAAATAAAAAAAAATAAAACAGTACTTCAATTAAATTGTTTTATATGAGCTGTTTTTATGATATTATATAGAAATAAAAAGACCATATCAAGTTTAGACATAGATTTTCTATATATACTACAAATTAATATTCTTTTTCACATTTTTTTTTAAAATTTTTTGCTATTTTACTACAGAAATATATACCTATATATTTCAATAATATCAATAAAACCAAAAACTTGTTTTGATAAAATTTTGGTATAATCGTTTAAATATTTTTTCTAATTTAATCTGTAAAAAATAATCCGATTCTTTAAAAATAAATTATAGGATTCATTTGCAGAGTATATTTGTTTTATAATGTTAATAATAAAATGTGTTAGTTTTTATTAGATAAAAATTATTTCTCCTTCAATATAATTACTAAAAAAATTTCTAGTTTCATGATTTCCCAGAAATTCTTATTATTTAATTTAAAATATTTATTGGTTGCTTTATTTCTTTAATACTTTAATAACCAGCTTGTTGTTATTATTAGTCTTAAAAAGTTTGGAATTTTCCATTTTTTTTAAGTATTAATAGCGAAATCATCAAAAAAAATAAAATTTAAAATTTCATGATAAAACATTATTTTTTGCCAATTTTTATTTGTGTATCTTTCTTAACAAAATTAGCTTGGATTTTATTACAAAAAACTGCAATTTCGTTACGATAAATATTAACGAAATAAATTGTAAAAAGAAAATGAGCGAGAAAAATATTTTAAAATACTAAATTTGGTAAATTAACTGAAATAATATAGCAATTTTTTTTTACATCAAATACAACCACTATTTTTTAATATGTATATTGCAGTAAATTTATAGAAATATAACCTTTCTTTAATTCCAATAGTATTTTTTTCTAGAAATTAGGGGTTACTCTTATAGCCAATAGGTGGAATTTTTCCCGTGAACATTGATATATTGATAATTATTTTTAATATAAGACGGTTTTATTTAAAAAATTCACCAATTTTTAAATTTAGAATTAATAACCCAGCAATATAATCTAAACTATCGGTACTAGATTAAATAATATAAATAAAAATCCTAATTTGGCTGTCGAAGTTAAAATGATCTACGGTTCGATATTTTTTCAAAAAAAAAATTACAGGCTAAAACCAATAATATTATATTACAAAATCACAAAAATAATTTGAGAATAGATTAAATTAGATAAAACCTATAGGATTTTTAATATCTTTTATAAATAAAAAAAATACACTAAAAATTAATAATATGAATTAGTTTAATGAATGAATTGAAAAATAGAGCGGATTAAAAGGGGTTTGTAGATTAAACGGAGAATACATTTTATAATGTGAAATGCAAAGATCAAAATTTGAAGAAAATTTGAGGAAATTACCTAGATGAACACGAGTAACAAGGCTAATATATGGAGTTGGTTTGGGGGATTTAAAAAACCGAAATAAAAGGAGTAAAATTTAAAATTGAAATAACTAAAAAAAGATCAGTTTAGTGAATTTTCTCTATTATTCTAAAAAAATTATAAAACGAAATTTTAATTCTATTATTAGAACTTCGGAAAAAAAATGTTTGAAAAGAGTCAAAATAACTCAATTAAAGTATTCTTATTAATCATAATAAGTGTTTAAAAAATTGAAAATTCACAAAAGTGAAATTTTTGATAACTCTTTACTATTTTAACGATTTAAACGTTAAGATTTTCTAACCATTTTAAATTATAGATTTAATAATTCATTAATGGCTCTGATAATTTTACAAACTATTTTTCTTTCTATTCTAAACGTCTCATAGCATCTTCAGTCTATTTTAATACATCTTTATTAATCAATAAATAAGGTGTTATCAAAAATTTATGTTCCAACTAATCCATCTGTCTAACTAAAATATCTGTATTTATCAATAAATCTGTCCCAACTAATCAATCTAATCCGAATAATTTATTTTCCACGACTGATTCGTCTTCCAATCTGACCAGTCCAATAAGTATACCCTAATTAATTCACCCGTCTCAGCTAATATCATCACCCCAATTTATTCATCTTTCTCAAATTTGCTTTCTGCTAAATTTGATCTATAAAAATTTTTATCTTAGTATTTCTTAAGCAATTTGATTTTACTATTTCTTGATAAAAATTTCAACATATCAACTCGATGCATTTTAATATTTAGTTTATATGATCAAATTGATTTCTTTAATAAATATTTCAATTTAAATATTCGCCACTGTTATTTTATTTTTTAATTATTTTTATAAAAAAAATTCTAAATAAAACCCCTTGAAATTTTTAATCTTTTTACTGAAACATCAATCGATGAAATTATTAGAGTTATTCTATTAAATATTCTTATTAAACTTTATTTGAGTATTTTTAACTTTAATAGGCTTTGATTTTCTTATTTTTTATCTTTTTAAAAAATATTATGCGTATTAAAATCTAAAATAGAAATTAAAAGTTCCATGAGCTTTAAAAAAAAATATTCCTTAAGAAACAGTGTAAAATATTATAATACACCAACTTCATATTATATTATAACGAAATCATATTATATAGTAGTATTTTTTCAAATATAAGTTTGCAAATTAGTTTCTAACATGCTATTTTAACTGAACCAGATTATTAATTTAAGATATGAAAATTTAACTCAGGCCTTTAGAAAATTGTATTCTTTGAAATGATTTTTTTATTTCGAACAGGACGTTCAAGCAATCCCAATATTAAAAAAACGTAATACACAAGTTTTAAGTATAAATATTTAAATACTGCTAAATTTTCCACAAAATTGAATCTTTATTCTGTTTATGCGCTTATTTTGATCTTTGAAACCGTAAATAAATTTGATTTAAGACCTTAAAGTCTCTAAATTATTTTTATGCCCATATTAAATATGTATATCACCTAAAAAAGAGTCCTTTTAAATTCTCAAAAGCACTTTACCATCCCATTTGCTATCTCGGAATGATAAAAACGATTTAAAAAAACTAATTGAACCGCCCCTTTTTTTATACAAATTATTTTATTAAAATCAACAAGTTAGAATTTTTTTAATAATTTTAGAATATTTATTACCAAAAAATTTATTTTTTTAATAATAAAATCTATTAATATAATCGGTTTCGCTGATATCCTATCATCTCAAAATACAAAAAATTCAATTGAATTTAATGAATTGAGTACATCATGGAAGATTTTAAAGATTAAATCGATATACAAATATGCTAAAAAAGTTTGTGGAGATTCAGTTTCTGATATCTTTTGGTAAAAATTTACTAGAATTAATTTGGGAAATATCTTGTGCATAAATTATAAACGGATTTCAAACAATTAAGGTTAGTAAAAAATGAAATGATGCCGTAAGATAATCTTAAAAGATAAATTCGACTTAAAAAAATGTCTTAGTTCTGGTTTTTGATGCATTTCCAAGAAAGAAACATAGATATATAGGTCTCAAAATTAACAATAATCAATCCTATGAATCCAAAAAAATCTGAAGAGCGATAATTTAACCTTAAATATACCAAAAAACAAAGCTGTAATTTATTAATTAACATATATATATATATTAATTTAATAGTAAAAGATGCTTCAAAAAGAATTATGGATAATATTCTATACTTTTATAATAAGATATGATTATTTAATTTTTAAATTGAACCCATATTTTACATCGAAAAATTCAAGATCGAAATATACCAGGAGATAATTACACAGCATCCCGAAGTTTGACTTGGAATAAGTAAATTATACAAAATATATCCTAATAAATTTAAAAAAGTGAAGAAAAGGATGAAATGTGAACTATATTTACAAAAATTAAATATAATGTAAAAAATCTGATCGCGACTATGTCATCAAGTCAAAACTTATATGGAAA
>LSSL01007742.1:0-12379 GCA_001953115.1 Smittium mucronatum | reverse complement strand
GGGAGTAGTGGAGATAGCGCACAGCGATTCGGAGGACAGCGATTCCAAAGGAGGACCATCTAGAAACAGGAGGAACCGATCGTTTAGCACAGCTGAGACATAGTCTAGTGCACAAGTCCAGCGTTCGACAGTCAGACGGATCTCAGCGTCTAACAGCTATTTGTAGGAAAGCCATGTCGATCAATCCCACGAATGGGCAGGAGCCTAATTTTATTAATCCTGTTAGAAGTAGGCTCTGACTAGGAGCTCAGTAGATTCAGCGAACTATTTTTCATTGACAAAGAGCTTAATTCATGACTGCACGTAACCTCAGTCATCCAGCCTACTTGAAGCAATGCCAGGGGGGGTCTTTCGGTTGGTAGATTGAACCCTTTTCCCGTAGGTACGCAGCCGGTAGTCCGGCAGAGGAGCTTATTGTAGTTAGGATAATAGTCTTTTCTATACGTCTTTTTCTTTTTTTCAAATTTTTTAGTATAGTTTTTAATGACGTTATCTCACAATAAAATTCCGTGAAAAAAAAAAAAAAAAAACAAAGAGTTTAACATATCAGTCTTTGATAATATTAAAAATCAGGATGAATGTAAAAAATTAATGGCGAGGTTTATGCTCTCAAAGAGAGTATCTCACTTATTCATACCAAAAAGAATACTTATTTGAATGAAGTCAGAAATCTTATTCTTATATATTCCATAGAATATAAAATGTTCGTAAAGAAAAAAATTTTAAAACTAGTGAATCCACGATTAACGAGGGTTATCCAATATAATGTTTACCTTATATAAGAAAAATTACTGATTTCAATTGACTAAAAAGAAAAAAATATTATTCCTTTTGCATAATTATGCTTAAATTAGCTCATATATACTATTATATCATTATATCAATTCAAATATGAAAATGCAAGAAATTTTTTTTAAAAAATTCTGTTTATTTTATTTTTTTTTGATTTTATTTTTACGGGAAATTTATTTTAAAGATAATAATAAGTTCGAAAAACTGATTTTTTTTTTTACGGGAAATTTATTTTAAAGTCAATAAAAAGTTATAAAAACTAATTTAAAAAAATTAAAAAAATTAAAAAAACTCGAAAAACTGATATTAAAAATTATTTCTAATAAATGTTGGTCATGTTTTAAAGCTTTTATTGCTACATTTTATATCATAAACCAATGAAATACTTCATAAGCCTATACCTATTTAATTTGAAACATTTTTTTAAAATAAATTGCCGATAAAAAAGTTTATTCCATCCAATTTGATAAAACTCCAAATAATTACCTAGCCCGAATATTTACTTCTTTAAACATACTTCATTATAATAATTCCTCTAATATTTTAGCTCAGATTTTTCAATGCTTAAGATAAAAAATGAAGTTTTAAATAAATTGTTTTGTTTTATGAAGTTTTAAAATACGATTTTTTAATAAACCGAGGGTCTTTCTTAATATTTCTGAAATTATTGGTGTGAAGTAATAGAAATTAAGATAAATTGAAGAAAGATATCAATCTAAGAACTAGTGGAACTCCTTCAAAATCCAACAGCTGTACTTATGAAAATAACTCAAAATAAACCTACCATCTAATGATTTCTATTCAGCATAGCTTAACCCTTCAGAGTCCCTGATAAAAAAAAAGACACAAGATTTTTGGTTAATAGGATTATTTAGTTTTCTAGATATTCTTATGTTCTTGTTTAAAATTGTTTCTGAATAATTTTTACTTGTTAGAAAATGTTGGAATACATAAATTGAATCTCAACATAATTCTTTTTAATTAATGTATGAAATAAATCGGAAAATTTAGTTCATATGAATTTTGTGGTATTACCAATATTTATTTAACATACTTTTCATAGCATTTTGAGCAGCTTAATAAAAGCTAATATCCGCGGAACTGTAAAAGGAAATTCTTTCTCAAGTTAATGAGCTTTTTTTACAGATTTACTTATTAAAGTACTAACAGCTAAAATTAATTAGCCTTATAACAGTAACGGGCTACAATCGAAAAACAAAAATGATCAGTTATATTATTTTTATTTATTAAAAATTTCTAGTCCAGAAAGAGCACAAGTATATCGCACAAATAGTAATAAAGGTCAATGAAGTTGTATATTTGAAAAAAACAAACTTAAAATCCCATTGACAAAAAAAAGATTGCTCTTTAGTCAAAGTAAACACAAAACTTATTAACCTCATTTTCAATTGGTTAAAATTTTAGGTATTAAGAGATTTTTTTAACATTTTTCCTATATAAATGTTTTTTGAGTCTAACTACTTAACAAGTTTTAACTTTTAATTTGCTAATTTTTTGAAAGCTTAAACGATTTTCCTGTTTGCATTTTAAAAAATAAAAGTTAAAGATTAATAAAATTAAGAAAATGGTATTTTAATAGTCTGTTAATAAAAGAGAATACATTCCAAAAAGGCTATATTAATCAGAAACTTTAATTTAATTTAATTTAATTTAATTTAATTTGAAAATTTCTTTGAAAAAAAATCAATTTTATGGAATAATTTGGCTCGAAAATTATCTTGGAAATAATGAACTTCATAATCAATACGATGTAAATAATCCCATTAATTTTTTAGTTTTCTTCAAATTCAAACTAATTTTTTAATGAAACATAAATATAAAGTGTTTTTTAATATTATAGAGTTAATAGATCTGCAAGTTTATTATTATTTTATGTGTTTTATACTGATCGATCAATTAGATATTTTATATATAATCACAAAAAATAAAGATTTATAATAGGGGATAAAAGGTGATTTGAATAAGGTTTTCCCCTTAAACATTTATGATATGATATATTTTTCTAATGAGACATTCACTTATAATGAAAGCTTTTGTGAGTTCTCAAGGATATATTCAATTTCAAACCTATGTTACATATATATATATATATATATATATTTCTAAAGGGAATTTGTTTATAATACTCAAATACTAGATGAAACAAAAATAAAAGTAAAATAAAAGGGGAAAAAACAGTTAATAAGTTTCATCCTACTTCCATCTGTCGCTCTAGCATCTCCGCACCCACTGGGCATTGGTTCAAGACTAATTTTATCTATAAAATCTTTAATTAAAAACAGATAAAAATTTAAATTAGAAGAAATCGAAACTTGTAGATTTTTGCTTGAAGAAAAAGTGGATTTTTGATTAATAATAACCCTTTCAAAAGAATAAAAAATCTTATTGTATATTTGAAAAAAATTAGTAATAGAAGGAATATAAAAAAATTGCATATTTAAAAAAAAACTCTAAACGAGATGACTTTTTTGAATGAGATTATATAAAAATAACAATTTGCAATGCGAAGAAAAAGATTATTAACGCGCCCAATCATCAAAAACTCAAATATCCATGGGTCTATCGCATGAAAAGGGTGTTTTTTCATTTTTATGCACTTTACAATAAGTTTTTTTGTAAATAAAAGGAAAATTAAAAAGCGATACACAAATATTTTAAAAAAAACATCTCTTGGTAAGGGAAGAAATAATCACTAAATATTTAGTGAAAACTAAAGCGATAAATTTAAAAATATTCGATTTAATATTTTTTATCTAATAAATACTTTTTTTTTGAATTTGTTTGATTCCAAGTCTATATTTGCAAAATATGGAATTATTTTATATATATATTTTTTGTATCATGGAATTTTATTGTAAGATAACGTCATTAAAAACTATACTAAAAAAATATGAAAAAAAGAAAAAGTCGTATAGAAAAAAAAGACTTACGGCACGCTGTATTCCCGTGTGGTCCCCCACCACAGTACTGACGACAAATCACCATTTTAACATTAAAGATCGGACGGGATTTGGTGCTTTCTGGTGTGAATGGCCGTAAGATAATTATTTTATATTAATTGTACTATTTTTTCAAAAAATTTCAAAAAAAAGGTCGTTATTGCAATTTTTAAAAAAAATATTTAAAAAATATTTAAAAAATATTATCTTTTTACTAACTTCCAATGTTAATTAAGTGATTATTTCAACGATTCCAATTTAGCTCTTTATCTTTATTATTTATTGTTGAATTATAGATTATTTTGGTATTCTCAGTATTATTTCCATATCAGCCAATTTTTCAGTTTATTAAATACGAATAAAAAGACCGATTCTTTTCATTAAAAAAATGTTTATCGCTATGGAGGAAACATGAATCTGATTTTTTTTGGTTTTTTTTATCCCTACTTCCATTAGCAAGCTTTTGGTAAAAATCATAAAAATAAACGCCAAACCAATCGTTATAAGCTCTGGGTTATCCATTTAATAAAATTATCATTTTCAAAAAATAATTTTATCATTATTATATCTCAATTAAAGTTTAATTTTACGTTAAAAAAGTATATATCAATAATTTTTCAGCTGAGATCGCATATTAATATTTATCATAAAACTATAATTATAGTTTTGAATATTCTTTTCAAACAACTGAATTCACTTTAAAATTTTATTAAATTTTTTACCTAATTGTTTTCGATAATTGAGAACATCTAAATTTTTCATTGAATAAGTGTTTTTTTTCTCAGGGAATTTGCATGATGCATTTTAAAAGTAATAAAATATAAAAAAATTAATAAAAAGGTAAACAAGAAATTAATTCATATTGCCCCCCCCCCTCCCCGGTCTCTTCAGCTATCTCAAATCCATTGTACTTAGATCAAGGAAGATCATTTTAAAAAATTTTAGTATGAATTTCCAGAAAAAAAATAATATAACAAGACCTTTATAAAGAAATATAAGAAATTCCTAAAGTAAAGTTCAAGAATGAATGAGAAATAAAAATAGATTTTTTTTTGTATCATAGAATTTTATTGTAAAATAATGCTATTAAAAGCTAAAAAATAAATTGAATAGAAGAAACCGATGTATATTAAAGACCATTACATTAACTACAATACTCTCTCTGCCGGACTACCGTCTGCGTACCTACTGGAAAAGGGTGCAGTCTACCAATCGAACCCCCCCCCCCTGGCATTGCTTCGAGTAGGTGTATGACTGAGGTTACGTGCAGTCATGAATTAAGCTCTTTGTCAATGAAAAATAGTTCACTGAATCTACTGAGCTCCTAGTCAGAGCCTACTTCTAACAGGATTAATAAAAATAGACCCTGTTCAAACGTGGGTTTGATCGGCATGGCTTTCTTACAAATAGCTGTTAAACGCTGAAATCCGTCTGACACTCGGAAGCTGGACTTGTGCGATGGGCTATGTCTAAGCTGTGCCAAAAGATCGGTTCCTACTGTTTCGAGATGGATCTCCTCTGGAATCGCTGTCCTCCGAATCGCTGTGCACTGTCTCCACTACTCCCAACCAAGAATAGCTCTACGCTGTGGGGAATTTAAATTTAACGTCCTTCGAAAAGTACAATATTAAGCCCCTAAACCACGGCAAGGTATTTCACTCTTAGGGGGCCTTTATTTATTTGATCCGAATAGGCGTCATTTTCTGTTAGGATCCATTCAATTATTTTCCCCGAAATCTTGTTTGAGCATAGTTAAAATATATTTTTGAACTTATAAATAATTTCTTTTTAAAATGTTTAGGTAAAATGATATCGAAAATAGCATATCTTGCAAATTTGTAAAAAAATCTTACATGGATTGCACTTACATTAAAAAAATTCGAAATTATTGGTAAAGTATCATATCTCATTTTTGTTTAATCTTTTGAAAATCAAAAATCAAAAAAGGTTATTGGGATCTATTGTTGTTATACAGAGAAAAAACTCATTTAATTTCGCTTAATTTTTTTCCATGTTTGTGTTCTGGATCTAAAATTTATTTTGAAGTTTCAAATGATAGTCCAATATTAATCATATTAGCGGAAATTCACTCAAATAAACCAAAATATACATAAATTGGTCCAGTTTTATTAGTTAATATATATACTTCAAATTGGTGTATTTTATTTACCGATTAGGCTAATGATAGATTCTGTATATATTAATTGGAATGTAGCACTGTGACCTCTTTTAAAGTCTTGTATAGCTTAGTCTTGGACATAAGTTATACAAAACCTCATATGATTTATATTTATATTATTATTTTTTATATATAAGACTTATATTAATTTTTTTATCTTGGGTTACTAGCGTGGAAGAAGAAAGAGGTTTTTTCAGTGATCGATTCAATGTAATCCATTTACTATTTTAAGCGTATCCTTATCTAACAATTAATTTAGATTTGGCCGTAGTTTTAATTCCATTTCATTAAAGGGACCTTCGATATAGAAATAAACTTCTAATTAATTAAATTAATTGTTTGAATATCGAAAATAATGTACATTAAAAGTGTAGTGGGTGGTAGAAAGATGATGTCTTTTATTTTTCGGTTAGCACTATCATTTAATAAAACAAAACACATTCATAACTATGTTAATCTTAATGATAATCAAATAAAAAACCTCTAATTTTATAAATAATTTTATATCTTATTTTCTGTCAGGAAAAAGTTATAAATACAAAGATGGCTATAGGATTGTTTAAATTACATTTAAAAGGGATAAATGTAAATTTACAAGTCTTAATTAGTATTTCTCATCTTTATAGTGGTTCAGCACAAGCTGTAGTTGTTTCGAAACAATTTATATGTTTAAAGATCTGTTTTCAATTCAATAAAGTTTGGGAGGCCTAAACTTATTTATTTTTGATTTTTAAAATTTCTAAAAAAATAAATCAAAACGTTAAAACTATGCGTCGAAATTTATTTCAATAATTTTTTTGGATGGACCTTGGCTGTTTTTCCATTTTTTTGTAAAAAATAGCGCCATATAAAGCTTTATTATGTCTTATTAAAATCTGGACTTTTTTAATTCAAAGAATGTCATTTTAATTTTAATATCTTTATAGAATTACATAGGGGGGCTTAGGTTTACATTTCAATTTAGGAAACCGATAGAAAATCGGAAATTTTTCATTATATTATAACCTTGACATTGATAAGGCTTTGTTTTATATATTATCATCAAAAGTGGACATTGTGTACTAACTATTTTGAGTACTGTGCTAACCGTTTATATTTAGTCGCCCAATTGGTCAAAATTAATCCGATCATTTTAATAAAACCATTACTGGATTTGTAAACTGACAATGGATCAACATAATACAAATAAAAGTTATGAGAACATTCAAGATTAGGTTATTTGGTACCCGAAATCCTAAACTATTTTAGGCAAAAGCCTTAGATTGAACAATGACAAAAAACGAGCTTAAGAACCTATCATCTGATAAATAATGCTTTTTTAAAAGGGATGATAAATTAAAAAAAATCGATTTAATATTAAGTGGGCTGTTTAAGTGTTGAAAAAGTTAGTCTTGTATAAATTAATACAGTGAAAATAATAATAATAATTCGCAGATTTGTTGAAATGGAATCCTAATTATGAAAAGAATAATAAAATACATGCTATTTTAAAGATCTGACGTAATTCCCCACTCCCTTGATGGCAGCATGTTTTTCGTCAGCCATATCAAATAAAAAGAAGATATGCACCATGCCAGCATACTTCTCATAAATTACTTTATCCGAGCTATGAGATATCCCTGGGTGAGATCTTCCTTTAATATAAGTCTCATGAGCTCCTAGTTTTTTAGCCAAAGCATCAATATCATCTACAAGCAACTCAACTTCCCCACTTTGAATGTACATAGGTGCGCATCCTTCATAATCACCATGTAGAGGGGAAATGAGTGGATGTCCCAACATCTTTTTTACCTCTTCAAACTTTTTCCCTGGTGCCACATATATGCGATTATCGCATAGCACATCGTCAAAGTTAGGCACTGGGATAAAATCATAAGGGATATTGCGCTTCCAACTATCAGAGGTAAAGCTAAGATCACACCAAGGGGAAAATAGAATTGCAGCTTTTGGCTGAGTTAAATTAAGACTCTTTAGCATCTGCAATAGACATAGGCACAAGTTTCCACCAGCACTATCTCCCATTATGATAATATTACTCGGTTTAAATCCACAGCTTACTAAGTGCCTAAAGAAGAGAAACCCATCGTATATACTGGCAGGGAACGGGTTAACAGGGGAGTATCGATAATCAGGCACTATTTTTGTAAAGTCATAAATAGACGATTAAAAAAATATTGAGGATTTAGATAAAAAAAATGCTAGAAATCATATTACAGAATACTCTATTTCCAGTTTCAATGGAAATTTCCAAAGCCGCAGTACGGTTAGTTCCGGGACATTCAAGGTAAAAACCACCACCATGATAAAAGACCATAATAACCTCGTCCTCTCTTAAAGGCTTGATTCCCAGCACTGAATCGACATCAGTACCCTTTTTCTCCCATGAGTCAATAATAGCCTGTGAAGCTACCACTTCGGAGAACAACTGTCTAGGATTAGAGTCAGAAATAGACTTCAAATCTTCGTCAACGAGGGGTTTGAATACTGGATCAGGAGAAATTAGGATAGAGGGATCACTGATTGACCAAAAACGCTTTCTATATTGTCCTCCTTTATTTGAGATATCGGATTCTAAAATCCTGAGCTTCAAAAATCTTTTTTCAGCCTCAACAGCATCGAAATTATCTTCAGTGAAGTGGTGACCATGAGGAATCAATAACTTAAGGTTGGCCTTGATTCTATCAATAGATATTTGCATATCCAATGACCAATTAGGCACTCTGGGTCCATCCTTATTGTAGGACTTGGTTGTTTCGTCGATTATCCTATCAGTAAGCCTCTGGTATTCACTTTTGTCTTCAGCAGTTCCATCATATGGAAAGGCAGCATTAACTAGGTCTGACATTATCTAATATGATTCAATATATCTTAAATCAAAAATATTTAGATGTTCTTCCAAGTAAATAAAAAGGATTTTCTCAAATTCGAGTTCGGACTATGTGCACTATATTTATACCTGAAAGATTTGCAACCATGAAATATCAAATAATTTTGTTTCATGTTCAAGTCCGAGTAAAATCAGCAACAGTGTGATAGAAACGTTGAGCCGACCTATCACCTATAAAAAATTAAAAAGTTGACAGGTATTGGTTATTTATTTTCATACCAAAATAAAATACACGGATTTCAGCTATGAATCTATTGTGCATAAAACATCTAATAAAAAAAATGTATTTAGTATAATAGAGCCACTAACTATAGGAAGATTTCAAAATGCGGATTGAAAAAACACTGACTCTTTAGATGTTGAGATTTTTATGGTTTCTATTGAAATTTTTACCATACAAACAGGTTTCTACTCATCTATTTATTTCTTTCTCCTGCAATTCTCGTTCTCAAACACTGACCATTTTTGAATCCCCTAGATGCGAATAAAAATTACCCTTACGATTTACCAAAAATATGTTTTGTAATGGCAATATATGAAAAATCCTCTGTTTCTATATGAAATCTTCCTGTTATAGCATATATCATCGGATTCAATTGGATTTCTTCCCAACTGACTTTAAGTGTTCTTTTTATGGTTACACGGGTTATTCTAAATTATAAAGCGTTTAAAAATCCTCTTAATTTAATAGTTTCATTACGTAAAACTAAAATATAAAATGAACAATAGTGAATTTCTTGTATCTTCATATTCAAACCCATTTTTAAAGCGAGAAAAATATCAAGAATATCAAGAATATCAAAATTTCAATTATCTTTTTTCGTTTCAAAGTTTTATAAATAATTTCAAAAATAAACAAAGCTTTCAAATATAAAAACATGAAAAACTTTATTAAACTTTTTTAATCTTATTAAATTTACCTAATGGAGACTTGTCATTTGAATTAATCTATTTACTTTTCCTTTTAAATGAAAAAAATCTGTACGAAAATTTATATTTTCTTTAAAATTTATGCTATTTATAAACGTTTAGGTTTCTTTATTTGGCTCGATGTCATAAAATAATAAAAATACTAAATGGAATTCGGTTATATAAAAAAATACCACCAGTAAAAATAATGTTTGTATTCAAACTTCATTTATCTTAATTGAAGCTCTGTAGCTACACATTCCTATGGATTTTTACTACATCTATTAGATTAATAATCTAAAATGACTCCAATGTAGAAAGTTTGTACTTGTTTTTTTTATTTTTTGGAGATATATCAGAATCTTTTGGTTAGTCGATTTTTGATTTTATATATAAAGAGAATGGCTAAATAAGACTGTAATTTGAGAAGTTATATTTATTAACCTTTTTTAAATAGAGAGCTTTGATTTTCCCGGGTATCATACTGGTGTTCACTAATTTCAAGCTGCTTGTATTATAATATAAATTTAGCACAATATAGAATACTTTTAGTTTGTGACATTTAAAATAGAATTCTTGAGCTTTTATTTAAATTCATCGCTCTAACATCTTAGAATTAGCTAAGAGATATATTTATAATTTCATCTATCCATATTTTTATTTTAAAGCATTGACTTGATCATATTTACCCACCTTGAAGGGTTCATTCCTTAACAGGTAAAAAAATATACAACTTGATCAAGATATAAACTAGAAAATAACTAAAAAAGAAAAAAACTAAACAAAGTCTACATTCATATTCAGTAAAATTAAGGCATCGCCATTATTACTTTGATGATATTCTACATATCTTCACCTCACAAATATTTTAACTATTATTTTCTTGGAAGCACGATATAATTGTTTTCAATCTTAGATTTTGAAATACATAAAGTCTCAATGTATACTGTATCAATCTTTCAAGTTAAGACTAAAATCCAAAAAAAAAAAAATGGTAGATTTTTAAGCATTACGGGAGACAAAAATAACCTGTTTAGCCATAAAAAGAAGACTTATAGTCAGTCGGGAAGAAATCCAATTAAATCCGATGACATGTGCTATAACAGATAGATTTGCTACAAAGCGAGATGATTTTTATTTGCTTACCTTTTACAATACTGACTAAATTATTTTGCCAATGCCATCATGTAAGCATTGATATTCTGGATTTTTAAAAAAATATGAATCGATGCAAAAATGAGACCGAAATCAAGGATCAGTAAATCCATCGATAAGTAAATTAACGTAATGAAGTATTTCCAATGAATTAATTTCCTGAAAAAAAAATTCAAAATTTAATTCGATATATAGGATCAATTTTACAAACACCGATTGCTTTTAGTAATTTTAAATATATTTTGGAAAAACTGAGTCAGAAAATTAGAAAAATTCTACCATTAGAAATTAAAGTTTTTTTAATTACCCCATATTTAATAGCGAACGGAGTAAACAAGTATTAACATGGCATACCTGATGGTTGTACGACATTTCACCCAAAGACAAGTGCCCAAAGACGTTTGGCCCAATTAATTTGGCCAAATGGGCATTTGATCAAATGGACATTTCTTCCAAAAACATTTGGCAAATGCCACCCATAATAAAAATTTGAGTTTATACGAATTCTTAATTAAATCCAGCACTTAAATATTCAGGATCCGATAATTTGAGTTAGAAACACAGCTATTTGTTATCTTCTATCATAATATTTAAATAAAAGCATTCGCTCTATAGGTGTGTTTTTAAAAGCTTTTCTAGATATTATGTGGATTTTTTTTTCTTGGAAAGCCATGATATTATTTACAATTCATATTGTTAAAGATTTTATATATTGAGAAGATTGTTTTGGTCGCGAAGTGGCTTATAGAAACCAAAAAAAATGAACTGGCCAATTTCATTGCGTGATGTCTTCATTTATGAAATCTCCATTGGGTCAATGTGGATTTGATGAAATGGCATTTGGGTATAAAAATTGGGTCAAATTACGCGACACCATACATATATTCAGTTCAAAAATGTGCTTTTTTTTAAAATTTAGAACATTGGTTAATAGCAATCTAAATTTCCTCTAAGCCAATATATTTAGAGGAAAGGACTGAACTAATTAATATTCCTCTATTTTTTCAACAAGAAATTTCTATTCGTAATTTAAATTTTGCACCAACAAAGAGTTTAACACCCCTAAGAGTGAAATACCTTGCCGTGGTTTAGGGGCTTAATAGTGTACTTTTTCGAAGTACACTAGACTAAAATTTCACGCAGCGTTGTAATATTCTTGGTTGGGAGTAATGGAGACAGCGCATAGCGTTGCACTATTCTTGGTTGGGAGTAGTGGAGATAGCGCACAGCGATTCGGAGGACAGCGATTCCAAAGGAGGACCATCTAGAAACAGGAGGAACCGATCGTTTAGCACAGCTGAGACATAGTCTAGTGCACAAGTCCAGCGTTCGACAGTCAGACGGATCTCAGCGTCTAACAGCTATTTGTAGGAAAGCCATGTCGATCAATCCCACGAATGGGCAGGAGCCTAATTTTATTAATCCTGTTAGAAGTAGGCTCTGACTAGGAGCTCAGTAGATTCAGCGAACTATTTTTCATTGACAAAGAGCTTAATT
>LSSL01007741.1:0-11549 GCA_001953115.1 Smittium mucronatum | reverse complement strand
TATTCAACCCCGGATACCTATGTAAAATTTATTTGAAAATGTCATATAATAAATGGAATTTTTTTATATCCCTTAAAGAACTAGGTTAATAAAAAAGCGCATATTTTTTATAACAGAAACAATTTTATAACATTATAGTAAAACCCGTTCATAATAATAAAAATAATAAACATATCTTTATTTAATTTGTTAATATAGATAGATTCAAACTCGTGAAATGGCAATAAACTCTAAAAAAGAAAATAATTAGCCCAAAAATTCAAACAAACCAAAAAATTAAATAGCTGATATGGGAATATATATTAAAAATGGTCACATTCTCTATTTTTTTAAAAAATCATAAATTTTGTTTAATATAAAATCGGAAATTTTTAATAGTAAATAATTGGTTTAAATAAATCTAAAAAAATTTCAGACTTATTTTATATTCCCAAGTTATCTTTCAAAAAAACCCCCGTATATTTGAATTTAGAAGATATATATGCTATAATTATATGGAAGTTTTATTAATGGATAGTTTTAAATTGCAGAGAAAGGAAACAAGGTGTCAAATCTATTATAAAAAGCAGTATTTTCATATATTTTAATTAATTTACTAGTAAACTTTTAATATACTTTCTCTGAAGAACTCTTGATCCTTTGATTCTCAATTAACTGCATATCTTTTTTAATAACTCTTTTTGCGGCTGATAATTTTAGATTTTTAAAAATTTAATAGGAAAAAACCTCTGATTAATCTTTACTTTTCTATACATATCTGCCTCTTCAATTTCTCTTCTTTCTGAATTCCGTTAAAACGCTTTATTTTTTCTACTAATATATTATATTCAATCTTGAATTTTAAAGATGAATTTGGATTTAAAAATATTTTCAAAAAGGCAAATGTTTATCTAAACTTTTTTTATATTCTTTATAAGCGAATCATTTAATAAAAACAATTAAAATCCTCATAAACTCAATAAAAAATTCACATTTATCGATTTATCTTTTCTAAATCAAATTTGAAAAAAATTTGGCTAATTATAACTAAGCAAAAAAGTTTTTTTATAAATTGAAATTGAACTCAAAAAATTTCAATAAATTCAAAATAAAGAATGTTTCGAAAAAAAATACATAAAAAAATAAAAAGAATATGGTACCTATTTGGAAATAAGTCAAATAGCACTCATTCTTTTAAGATATCTTTTCCAAGAAATTTAAGCCGTTTCTATTTTGTAATTATTAGTTTTAAGTAAAATTTTCTCGATTTTAATATTCGATTTTAAGATTATAATTTTAGGAATAGTTATACAATATTCCAAAAATACTGGGATTAAAATTTATATAACTTTAAAAAAAAATTTATAAAAACACGTTTATTTTTATTTTTTAGTAAGAAAAACTATTGTTAAAAATGAGAAAACTTGAAAATCGATATAAAATCAAGAATTTTTGGATTAGCTATTTACTATTTCCAAAAAAGAAAATAAGAAGGCTAAGAAAAAATTCTCTAATAAACTCTAAAGAATGGAATAAATATCCTAAATTAATTATGATTTGTGGCAAGTTTTAATTTTATCCAGTTATATATTTTATATTTATTTCGGATATTTATTTTATCCAAACTTAAAAGGGAATAAATTTATCTTTGGCTAAATTATCTAAAAAAAATATCACCTACGAATCAAATAACAACCATTACTGATTAATTAAAAATATTTATAATTAAAAATACTAAATTTTTAGATATGAAATTTAATTTACTTTTGATTTTTCTTCTGTATATTTAATATTTTATTCAGTATACAGTCAATTTTTTGAAACCCCAAGAGTTTATTATAATAATTTTGGTCTAGATTAGATCTTTTAACAATATTTTTTTATTTTTATCATTGTTGAAATAAAAATGATAGTAAAAGATGGTTTATAACAATTTAATTTTAACTTTTTTTCAAAAAATTTAGGAATAATCCATCACCACTATTCAATTTTATTTGATTATTATATTAAGCTATAATAATTTGTAGGGAAAAAGTCGTAAAACTAAGAAAAATACATATTTAAATTATTTTGTAAAGATTGTTTTTTAATATGATAGAATTAAATAAGATAAGTAAGAAATAAAATTTTCGATCTGTTATTTATCCTTAAAAAAAATGGGAGTTAGTTTTTTAACATCGCCAAATTCATTCATTTAAAAAAAAAACAACAACAACAACAACAACAAACGCTAATTATTTATGTAATTATGATAAATTAGCATTAAAATTTCCTAAATCAGTTTCCTTTTTATCGGCTTTGCGTGTTTGCATTACATAATTAATTTATTTTGAATGGGTTGTAATTTTTTTGAATTTGTTTTTACTTTATTTCAAGTTGCCTGTACTGTCGTTTTAATTGGTTAAATTATTTCCCAAATTTATTTTAATTAATTTGAATTTGATTTATAAAAGTAGTATAAATAAATAATGTGGGTTATTTCTTTATGGAAGATGATAATGTATCCACTATTTTACAAAAAAACTACACATAATTACTCTGCTTTCACAAAATTTTTAACTTTATCCAATAAATAAGATAAAAAATTTATGTTTTTTGAACTAAAAAATTAGATTTTTTTCAATGGTCAGGACAATTATACATTACTCATTAATATATCAATAAAATACGCCTGAAATAAATTTATAAATCAAAAATACTGAATAAACCTTTCCATCAATTCTACTTTGTACAGTTTATTGTGGCGTATATCAGATGATTTTTATAAGTGTAGTTTTGCTTAAGCTAGTGTTCTGAAAACCTTTAGAATCATTAATTATATTTTAGGATATTGATCTTAATTTCCATAAATTCATTTTTTATTATTTTTTTCCCATATATTTTTAATTAATGTTAATTTCAACTAAAATTATGTTATAAAAAAAGCGGCACATCTAATTTTCTCGTTTTCGATGTTAAAAATCAAATATTGATATAACAGATTAAGCTCAAAGAGCAAAATTATTATGATTAAAATTTAATGAGCACTATTGTGAGCTCTATATTATTAGATTATAAATTTCGATGTAACCTTTTAATCATTTTCTTTCAATAAGTGTACATCTGAAAACATCTCTCGAAATATTAGAATGTCAAAAAAACCCCCCATTGGCTTTGTTAAGAAAGGGTAAATATTCATTATATAGATAGAATATTCATCACTAAACGTATTATAATATGGGTTGTGAAAGATAATAATACTGTAGGGGTTTTCTAGATTTAGTGTGATTTTTAAAAAATATATAGTAAATTCAGTTTCTTTCTTTCTTTATCTATTATAATTCTAAAAAATAATATTTTACCTTTTAATTATTTTTTTTAAAGGGAATTTAATTATAATATTCAAATACTAGAAAAAACTAAAATAAAAATACAATAAAAGGAAAAAATGATTCAAATTTCATCCCACCCATATCTGTCACTCTAGCGGCTAAATATCTACTGGTCATTTGTTCAAGGAAATTTTAAATATAAGATTGAAAAACTCTATTAACTTGGTAAAAGCTAACAGATCTTTTTTCATATTTTTTTCGAATTTTTATATTTTTACGTACTTTTCTTTAATTTTAAGGCACTTTAGATTATTAAATTTAATTGAATGATCTAAACAAAAAAAAATAGTTTGGAAGAGTTAAATTATTTAACTCTTCTAAATTATAATTTTTATCGATAAATCTTAAATTAATTCCAATTATCGTATTAAAAAAAATTCGGATAATATGTTAGGGAAATAAAAAGTCCTCATTTTATATTCATATTCAAATGAAATCTTTTTTATTATAAATAGATAATACTATATATTTTATCTATTTAATTATATTATTAAATCTAAAAAATTAATATCAAAGATGAAAATTTGTGATTATTGAAACAAAATCTACAGGAAGCTTATTTTTATGATAGAAATAAGCACATTTTATTTATATAAAGGTATTGAAATACCATTTTTAGGGTTTTACATAGTATGTTTAATTTTCACGATAAATGATTTGATATTTTCCATATTTTGAGTATAAGATTATTATTTCTGAAACTGGTCTAATTTTTATCAAATATATTGATAAGATCAGATTTTAATAATATTTATCCAAAATTAAACTAATTATTAAGAAATCTTGGATAAAAAATCTTAAAATCAAAAATTATGGAAATATTAGAATTCTTAAATTCTGTAAACTGTAATTTTACCCGATGATTATTTTTTAAAAAAAAAACATTTTAACCGTATACCTGTCCATTTAAAAATTGATTGTGTGGAGAGATCCTTTAGAAAAAAAATTGTGGTTTTTTAATTATTTTAAATTATGAAAATAATCACTATTAAATAATATTCGCGTGCATATATAATTATGTTATTTTAAATGCTAAATTAATTTTTCTACAAGCCTTATATTTTATTTCTCCTATAAAATTTACCTCCTTATTTAATATCTAATTTCATAAAAAGTATGGTGAATCTGTTTTTTTTATTTATATTATTTTAAAAGCTATTTTTTATAACTCTAAAGAATAAAAAAATATTAAAAAGCATAAAACTCATTATAAATGGAAGAAAATAGCATATAATGTAAAAATATGATTTGCTATATTACCTGTAAATAATTAATAGTTAGAGATTACAGATTCTTTTTTAGGTAAATTTTTATATAAAATGTACATCAAAACATTTTGTGATGTTTTAGAGTTTTTTCAGAAATATCTATAAAAAAATATATTTAAGTGTACTTAATTTTATTTTACAAAAAATACCTCAAAAAAATTTTATAAAGAATTTTTTTGCTATATTATAGTATATATATATATATATAAACCATATATTTATCGTAATCTTCTTAATATAGTTACCATTTAAAACATCATGACCTTGGAGAGGTTTTTATACTTTTTTTTATGGCAGTATAAGTGGATTTGACAAGAAAATTTAATTACTGGTATAGTTCACTTTTTGATTTAAAAAACCTTTAAATTTTGCATAATTCAAGAAATTTTTTTTTTTTTTACAAAATTGGAATTTAATTTTAATAAAATGTACTTTTTTAGGTATAGAGAACATTTGTATTCCGGAAAAAAATAAATCAACTAGTACAACTCACCAAGAAATATATTATGATATATTACTCTAATTAATCACATTTATGGAAAATTTGAAATAAATCAATCGATTTTATTAATATTTGGTAGAGGGATAAACGTTAAAAATAAAATAAACACTTGTTCTATAAAGAATTTTAACTTCAACCTGATAAAAAAATTATGAATTTATCAATAAATTATATGAATAAGTTTAAATTTCCACAAATATTTATGTTTTATTTTTTCAAGTAATGTATCTGGAAAGATATTTTAATACTAAAATCGCTTTTATTATACTATAACTTAGGTAATAAGTTGGAGCACCTCGAATTTTATAATGAAAAGTAACCATATCAGAGAAAATATATAAAAGAAGTTGATTGAAATTTTTGAATTGTTTTGCGCTAAATGTACATAAGTTAATAATTTATCAAGAATTTGATGTTTTATTGTCTATCAGATTCTTTTATAAAATTCATGATATATATATATATTATACAAAGTGAGTCTATATTTTATTGACCATATTATAAACAGTTTTTATAGTTGAAATCAACACTATAAAGAATTTTTTTTCTCGAAGATGTTGGGCTTAATATATTAGCATGTTTATCATGTCACTCAGCCAGTTTTAATCTAATCCGTATTATATTTTATATATTAAATGTAGATATTCCTGCAATTTATGTTAGATATGCAACTGTTGGACTGGACGATAAATCTATTGGTGATGAGAAAATTGACAATTTATATTTTTTTAAATCACTTTTACTATTTTTTTTACGCATATTTTTTACCTATGTTAGCTGCGGATAAAACTAAGTGATTGAAAAGAAAGGATTAAATTTTCAAGTTATAAAATATTTAATTTATCCAGATTTAATTGAAAGTACCTAATAATAGATATTATTAATTAAAAATTGAATGACGGATTTATTTATATTATTTATTTTTTCAATTTTAATTTAAGGTTAAATAACTTAATATCATATCATTTTTATCAATTATAATATCCAAATGATGGTATAAAAATAGTTATTATAACAAATATATGATAAAAAGACACATTAATGCAGAAAATGTAATATATTTAGTATATATATACGTGTTTTATTTGGATATTATCCTCGCTTAGATGTGATATTTTTCTGGTAGATTTGACCTCAATGTGATTCTGATTCAATTTTTCGGACGCTTTTATTGGATAACATTAGCAAAACATTATCTAATAAAATATTCCAATAGTTAAAAAATAATTTTTTCTATTAAATATGATAATAAAAACATTTTAATACTATCATTAAAAAAATACGTGCGTTTTGATTTTTTTTTGTATATAGGTAAATATGCTATAATATTCTTAATTAATGAAAATTCTATTACAGCTTTGATATATATCTAAAAAATGATATATATTTTTTTTCATGCTATATACAACCATTGGATTTATATGCTGTATACTTACTATTGTCGGGTTAATATTTAATATATATATATTATACAGTTCTATAATACTGGTATCCAATAATAATTAAGGGTCTATCAATATGGATATGGATATGAAATTTATTTTTTTACATTATCCGTCAAATGGTAAAATTTTATAAGAAACTTTTTTTAAATCGATTCAATAACTAGGCTTTAAATGAATTCATTTTAAATTTTTACGAATTTTTTTTATTTTTATTTCAATTATTTTCTTAAAATAAAAAAAGAGCTTTTATTTGATACTAATACATCGTCAGTTATTTTATTCAATCAAAATAAGCTTTGTAACAAAACAATCTCTAAATCTCTAAAAAAAATATAAAACACCCACAGAAGAATCACATCCACATGTTTAACACATCTACTTGCAATAAACTCAAAAAGCATATTTCTTGTGTATCAATTATTTTTATTAATATATTTTTCTCACCCTATTTTAAACATGATAAATATTATAAATCAGCACTTTCACCAATTAGTTTTATTCTTAGCCATTATTATACGATCATTTTTCAGCAAGGTGTACTAATATTTTCATTTTACGATATCTATAAAATTTTAATATATATATATATGTGTGTGTGTGTGTGTAAAATTTTATTAAATTTGCACAAAGATTCCCATTTTTGACTAAATTGTATACAATGTAAATTGCCGTGTTTTCTAGGTGTATTTGATGTTTTTTTTGCTTGTGAAATAAATGGTTTTGAATTAATTTTTTTTGGGTAAAAAATTTAATTGCATAATTTATAAAATAAAAAAGTACCTTTTGTTTCGGGAAAATTCAAGAAAAAAGGCATCATTTTTTCGATAGAGTTGGAATTTGGATATATTAAAAACTTAATTATTGGTTATTTTAAAGGTTTATTGTATTCCAAAAACTTTTATTAAGCGAATAATATTTAAAAACCAGAGTCTAATTATAAGATTTTGATTCGTATATACTATCAATATGGGGGATAATAAAAAAATTATTGAGGATAAAAACTGCTTAATAGAAAATAAAAATTTAATGATTTATAAGTAATATATAATAAAATAACATTCAATTTATATCCTATAATAATATTAAATAGAAAAAAATGGTTTTATTTTAGTGGAAATTAGAAATATTTATATTGAAAATCTAGCACAGACAAAAATTATATTTTAATCACATATTCTATAGTATAAAAAAAGCTTTATTGGTTGTTTATTCTTTTATTTATATTATAAAATATCAGATTACTTTTATCAGATACTAAACTTCTAATTAATTCCAATAATATGCTCCGAATTTTTTTATCACAATCATTTAGAGAGCAAATATACGAAAAAAGGATCACAAGTACTTATATATCAATACCATTTACAAGTTATATGAACTGAAAATATTTAATATATTTTTCCTAAAAAGATTTTTACACTTATATTTTACTTATAACGATCTTTAATTTTTTTTTCCCCAAATTTTATTCCTTCACTCAATTTGTGAAATTTATCAAACTTTTACTTTCTCAATCAATTAATATAGAAAATTTTAATATTTTTTTAAAAACCGTGATAAAACTATATCTTCCTATGAAATTTTGATTTTTGGTTCTAATTTTTAAAATATCTCATGTAATTTTGTGCAATCACATTCCGAAAGAAAGTTTCCATTATATTCTTTATAAATTCATCATTGGATACATTGAAACAATCTATTTCGGAAAAAAAAATATTAGAACTAAAATTAGGGAAATGTGATTTTTTATTCATTTATTCATTTATTTTTTTACATTTTTTGAAAAGAATAAATAAGATTTAATATTTTTGAATTTTTTACATATATCATAGAAAAATTCAGAAAATCTACAAGATTAATAAATATTATAAATATTTTCATTAAATATCCTGATCAATTTATAATCATTTTGTGAATTAATATATATATATGTCACAAACCCAAGTATTATACAGAAAAAATAAATCCCGATAAAATGGATATTATTCATAAATAAACTTTAAAGATTAAATCGACTTGCCTCTACTATCAAATATATTAAAAACATATCAGTTGCATAGGGAAATTATATATTATAAAAAAACGTGATATATTAAAATAAATTTATGTGTTTACACATATAATTATTACGAATAAATGAATACAAATATTTAATTTGCATATACATATTTTTTAAAAAAATTGATTTTTCAAAGAATTATGCTACAGGATTTCTAAATCGCCACATTTTTTTGAAGGGATCTTGGGGGTGTAAAAAAATATCACTTCCAGAAAACACAAGTAAATTTGTGATTTTTTAAAAAAAAAAAGTTTTTTTTGATTATATATTGGACTAATTTCTGTTCATTTAAAAGGTAAAAAAATATGAGTAGAGTTTATTTAATAACCCATATTTTTATTTTTCTAAATTTGATATGAAATTTGAAGCTACCAAAATGATTGACCACTTGAAAAATATTATTTAATTTTATTTCATGGCTACTTGAAAAAAATTCCCTCTTTTTATCTTAAAATTAAATTTATATATATATCCTTTAATTATTTTGAATTTGATCATCAATTTAAAAAAACGCTAAAATTTTCTGCGAGGTTTATAGTTAAAACGGGATAATATTTGAAAATTTTTCATAAATAAAGTCTTTATAAAATATAATCAATATATATATAATCTCCAAAAAAAAACATCATCCAATGATTTTCAAATAGTTTATCTATAAATTAATACCCGAAATTGACCTCTGTTATATTAAATAGTTTATGTATATTATGCTAATCATTTCTATAGAAAGTCTTAACTTTTTTTACTTTTTTATTTTTCAATACTTATTTTAGTTAAAAATCTATTGGATTTTTTAATACTTTCGATTGAATATATGAGGAATTCAACACAATCGATATAATCTTTAAGTTTAGATCACAGTGTTTATGATATTTAAATTACAGTCATTGACTATCAATATATATAAAAAACAAAGCAAAACAATAATGCGGTACAATAAATTACAGTATTTTATAGTATAAAAATTTAAAAATATGTAAGAAAATGATTTTTATAGTATGTATGATAATATTTTAAGCTATATATAAATGATATAATTAAAATGTTTGAAAAATATTAGAAAAAGTCTAATATGAATAAAAAAACAAATGCTAAAAGCCATAAAACCCAAGGACATGCTCCCCATAATAATATAAAAGTAAATAATGAAATAAAGTTTTATTATTTTAGTCAATATTTTCATAGATATCAACATGTTTTGAAAAATTGGCTTATAAATGAAAAATTCAAAAAAAAACCCTAGAACAAAAAAAAAATAACCAAAAAATAATCAAAAAGTAATATTTTTTTTAATATAGATACATAAGAAAGCACATTAATATCACTAATTTACCATTTTTAAATTCTAATTGGCTCTAAAAAAACTTTTTTTACTGTAATTTAATAGCGATATTAAATTATAACCAAGAAATTTTAAACTGATTTAAAATTATCATGAAAAAAGAAAAAATATATACCAATTAAATCGAACTTGAATTTTTTAAACATTCCATCAAATAGAAAAATAATTTATCGTATCTATAAAATTATAAAATCATTCGCAACCTCAATTTAATTTAATTTTTTTCTTTTTAAAAAATGAACATAATCATAAAAAAAACTTTAAATTCGAATAATTGGTTCAATTTTTTTTTTTCATAAATTTTCATTGTCGATACAGTAAAAAAACGTGAGGCTAATATAGCATAATTAGACATTTTTATTAATGAATTATCACCGATTACTTGATTTTCGATCAAGATCTTACACATCGAAAAATAGGTTTCTTTTTGAAAACAGTCTTGTGAAAAATTTAATGATACGCAATGAACTTAATTCTTATATTTCATTATTCATATTATTTTTTTAAAACAAAATTTATTAATTTCCGATAATTGATGAAAATTTATCGCTAAATAATTAATTTCTATGGTTCACATCCAATTTTTTCGTCGAAAAAATTCACCAATATACTGACTCAACCAAAATTTAATAATTTATCATTTCAATTGTAAAAAAAACGACAAATTGAATAATATATCTATGAAAAAATATCCATATCAACTAAAGCTCCATTACCATTACCATTTACATTATATATATCCTTGAACAATAAAGCTAAAGTGTGATATTTAAAGGATAAAAAAAAGATTTTAACTACAAAAAAAGGATTATAAATAAATTGTGGTGGTTTAGTGGCACATATTATCATACATGTTTTTTAAAAAAGATTATATTTAAAAATAATTTATTTCAAAAGAAGAGTTAGTGGCTCTATTGCTATATATATATATATATATATATATATATATATAAATATTTGATTTATTTTCCTGATAATCTAATATATTCCATATCCTTATAACCAAAAGAGAATAAGTCTAAATATAAACAAATACATACACACACACATACATATATAGATAATAATAATCGATGGGATAGTAAAGGGCTTTTATAAATTAAGTTTTTGGGCGTTTTTTTTCGTGTTGATAGGTAATAATGAGCGATTAGAGCTTTCAATTTATTTCCATTTCGAAACACTGTAGCAATTTATAATTTGTAGGGGGTTAGGGGGGGAGCGCTTGTTTGATACAAATATATTAATTTTTCGGTCTTAGTACCCGTTTTGCTGCAAAAGTTGATATATAAATATTGTATATAGTAAGGGTAGTTGAAAGGGGTGGTGCTCATTTTTCGAGTTTAAAGACTTTTGGAATTAAAGGGTCATAATAAATAATTAAATGCTGATAAAAAGTAAATCTAAATCTGCGATTAATAATAGGATGTTGATATTTTTATTTTTATTTTATTTTTTAAAAAAATTAATAATAATAAATATTAATTTTTTGCGCCACCAAAACCGTGTATTTCATTATTGGATTTTTCTTTTAAAAATAAATAAATAATAAATCTGGTAATTTAAGAGCCCAATAGATAAAAGTG
>LSSL01007740.1:0-10293 GCA_001953115.1 Smittium mucronatum | reverse complement strand
TTATACCATTAGTGTAAATAAGAATTCCCATGACTAAGGATTCTGGATTTCTTTAAAAATAATATTAATTAACGAAATTACTCAAAAAAAATAAAATATTATTTTAAATAAAAATTATTATAATTGAATTGTATTTTCATCAGATATTTTTATCTTTGTATACAAATGCTAAATATCTATCATCAGAATTCATGATGATAATATACCTTTTAATAGCTTAAAAAAATATTTATAAATTAGCTATAATAATTATTCTTCAATTTTCATCAATTATAAAAATATATATATTGTTAATTATGAACATTCTAAAACATAATTATGAAAAAAAATTCATAAAATAAATTATTCAGAACTTTTTGTTAAATTAAACTCTTTATTATACTGAAAATTCCGAGACTATTAAACTGAATAAAAATTCTGTCAAAAATTCACATTTTTTTTATTGGACCACAGAAATTATCTCGAAAAATATTTTAGCCGTTTAAGATTGATAAAATTTTATTTGGGGATCTAAACTGGTTTTAAATTTTTGAAAATACTGGTATTGTTTTTAGAAAATTAATATTATCTATATAGAGGTATTTATAAGGTAGATTTAAGTAAATTTATTAAATTTATCTGTTTTATAAATACTATCATACTCATGAAAGATTAATAATAAATTTATTTCTATTTTTCTCAAAATATAAGTTTCCAGTTGATTGATTTAACAATAAAAACATAATTTATATTTAAAAACCATTAGAGGGTTATAAATAAGCTATTGAATTTTAACAGGTTCTAATATACCAATAAAGCCAAATATATTGAACGTTAGAAGATATTAGTTTATTGGTATATTTTATGAGGTTTTATTTTATTTTATTTTGTAAAAAAATCAATAAAAACTCATGGATCATTATTTTTTAATAAATTTTATGAAGATATTATTTTTTGGAATAAATTAAAATTAAAATATTGAAGGAAAATAATAATAATAATTAATAGTAGCTAATACTAGCTTACAATTATTGATTTTTAATTTTAATAATGGATTTATTTATATTTTAATAGCTTAAAATAGTAAAAAAATAATCTTTCAAATTCTAAAAATAATTAATTTAGAAAATGATACTCCAATTTTATTTCTTAATTATTGATTTATTACATGAAAAACTAAAAAAATGTGTTATAAAAAACTCCAATGTATTTTTTTTAAAAAAAATACTAAATAAAATGCCTTTAAATTTTTTGAAAATTTGATAAAATTATGAAATGTGAATAAAAAAATGTTTGATTTTAAAAATAAACATAACTAAGTATAAGTATAAGTATATTAATAATATGTGTTTGTTATAAAGAAAATTTTATGGATTTTTTTCCATCATTTATCAATATATTATTAAAGATAATCTATTAAAAATACTTAAGTTTTTAAAATCATATTGTTTTTTAACTAAAATTTATAATTTAATATTTTAACTTTTATTATAAAATTTAGTTTTTTTAAAAATCTTCATTAAATTGGATTATTATTAAAATTATTTTACTAAATTTCAACGTTAATTTAAAAAAATTCAAAAATGATAAAAAATGAGTACAATTTTGCAAATATTTTTTCACGCTTTAAATTCATTAAATAAAACATCCCCCATACTTAAAATAAATCTAAAAAAAGATATTCATTTTTAACATCATTATTTATAAAAAATCCATAATAATAGTTAATTAACTATATTCTATTCATTTTTATTATGTATATTTTAGATCTAAACCAATATTAATTAATTACTTACTCAAATTTAAAATTTTACATAATTGCTCTTTTTAATAAATTTTTTGATAAATCCATAAAAAATCTATAATAAAATTCAAATTATTTTAAAGAAAGTGATTATTTCCACAAAATATTGTATTAAACAATAAAAATTAATAAGTTATTTTTTAATAAATTTTTTTGACCCACATTGAATTATTGTATTCATCGATAAAAGGAAATGTGGAATAACTTTGCCTCAACTATTTTCTTAACTGAAAACTATTTTATATTAAAGAAAGAAGATTTTTTTGCATCAATTTTTATTCAAAAAATATTGTCTTTCCTCTTATAAAATCCTTTTTTTCATTAAATAATTTAAAAATTATGTTTCAAAAAACGTAAATTGATTGAGTTGCAAGTGAAAATTATCCAGATTCTGGTAATTATAATTTCGCTTCGAAATGGAGAATTCTGTAGTGGATAAGGCTTAAAAATTGATTACAAAATATTTTTCACTTTAAAAATAAAAAATCTGAATGATTTTAGCTCTTTAGACAATATACTAATTTTATGATGTAAAATATATAATATATCACATATAGTCATAGTAATAGCTGCAAAATGTTGATTCCCGTACCAAGTATAAAAAACCTGATTATAAAAATCAAACTCAGCCGAATTCATAGACCTTGAGAAATAAAAAAAAGTATGCTTTCTTAAAATGAACATGTTACTAATAGCAAGATATTTAATGTGCTTGTAAACTAAAAAAGAAATACAAAGTTTGTTGCTCTCACAACTGATTCAGTATTAGATTACATTAACACAAATTTTATTGACAAAATATCGATTTCAGTCAAGAATTTTTTAGAAATTATATAATTAATATCGCTAGATAAATATAAAATTAATTATTAGTCTTTTTCAAAATTTTACATTATTTTAATTTATGGCGATATAAAAATCCTGATGACTTCGAAATACCTTTTAAGATTAACGAAATTATAATTAATTGTATTAATTGACGATTAATATAGATTAATTTGTTTTGGAATAAGCTATTTTAATTGAATTTTCGTATTTAAACTAATTTAAATAGTAAAAAACTAGTATTTTAACTGATATTTTTGGTCTTTTTCATCCTTTTAAAAAAAATGAGTACAATTTCTGATCACTCTAACCATTTCATATAATTTCTGAATCTTCCCCCTCGATAAACAATGAGAATAATGATTTATACCCAAACTTTCAAAACTTCAATATAGGGCAAATTTCTAGAGAAAATTGAAAAGGAAGTTAAAAATATTAATCCTCGGCTAAAAATAGAAATTTCACTTGATATCAAGTTTTTGTAACTTCTAATTGCCAATGAAATTTCAAAATAATAATTGTTGTTTTTTATCAAAAATATCAAGTATGTCTGATTTAGAAATATTTTCGGGATATTTTACTAATAAAAAAATATCATTGATAATGGAAATATGTTCATAGGATGCAATTGGTTTTGTCCAAGCACTATCATTTTCCAAGAGGGCTTCAATCATACTATAAAAAAATTCTGATAAATTTGAGAATGCAGAATCTGAATCCCTTCATTGATACATCAATAGAAAAAATTCCCGAATTAATATGAAAAATCAAGAAAATGATTATTTTATAAAGGAAGAATTATTTATTTAATTCAAGCTAGCTCTAAATGAAAAAGGGAGACCAGATATAATTTTTTTTAATTCATTCCAAAAAAATGAAAAATTGAATTATTAAATAGATATCTCTATTGAGTTTACATCAATATTCTGGAAGTAATGAATTGAATTGTAAATTCAACATTTTAACTGCTAAAAATGATATGATGACATGGAATGACGTTTTTTCGCGATTGATTAATTTTGGTAAACACATAAATGTTACTATTTTTATCATTAATTGAAAAAAACGGCAAGATCAGAAAATTTAAATGTCGGTTTGTTATCAAAAAAAAAGAAAAGAGGAAGACCGCAAAATTTTTAGAAAGTTTTTTCTCAGTATTACTCATAGTAGTTTAGTTTTCACAATATACTCTTATTATTTTTTAGTTTTTCATTAATATAGTCGTATCTATTTAAAAACCGCTCAAAAATATTTCATGAATTTTACATCACTTATAGAAATAAAATTTAAAATCCTATGTAATAGGTTTTTAAAATTGACTATAATTTTGAAATTTTTATTTTTTTAGATGCAGCATCTTTAATGAATATTATTTATTCTTTTGATAAATATTTTTATGATTTGGGTAATAGCGAGTTGTTAATTTAAGATTTCAGCTACCCTAACGATGAGCTTTTATATTATCGAGATTTTTTTTCTGGCTAGGATACGAGCAAAAATATCTTGTATAATTATGAGTGAAATTTTTAATTTATTGATAGACAATATTTCTGGGACTTTAATAGGGTTTCAATAAAGGTGGCCATATTAAAATTATTTAATTCAGTAAAAACTAAAATAAGAATGTATAAAAAGATTATATTCTTACTTATGATTATGTGTTTCATAATCACAAATATTTTAACAGAAGAAAATACATAAAATAAATTGTTGATATATATAGTAAATTTAATTTTAGAATAATAAAATTGATATTTATGCGAAAAGATCTAATTTATCAAAAATTTATCATGGAAAATCCATTAAAAAATACCTTTACATAGATATAAACCCTTTAAGAAATCTGGTTTCAAAAAATATTTAAAAAAAGGCTCAACACCTGTTAATTGTTTTGAGAATTTAGAATCATTTAAAATTATTATTCTATAATATTATGAAAATAAATTCATGGTGTACCGATTTTCCTTATTAAAAATATAATATAAATTATAAAAAATTAATATTAAAGATTTTTTTGTCTTATAAAATAAATTTTTAGATGTATTTTATCTAGATATGCAAAATGGTTAAAATTTTAAATTTTTTTACCAAATATATTTCGTTGTGAGTGGTGGCTAATTTAAATATCCCGTTTCATTTTAAAATGAATAAATTTTGAAGAACTCAATCGGATAAATTATTATTTTGGGTAATTTAATTATTTATTTTGAAAAAAAAAATTTAAAAAGATTTTGGAATTGTTAAGTTGTTGATTTTGTGTCTTAAATTAAAACGGAATTCAATATTTTTAAAAAAAATAATTTGAAATTTCACATTTAATTTAGGTTTATTCAGAAAAATGTATATTGAGAAAAAAATGAATCAGTTTGATTTAGTCTAAATATTGAATAAAATTCATATTAATCGCATTAGAAAATCAGATTATCTTCTTAAATTTTTCTTATAACTTATAAGGATTAAAAACAAAAGTATTTGTGAGAAGTTTTATAATTAATATCAATAAAACAAATATACATATATTCAGTTTGGATAGATAGATTTACCCCCCCCCAAATACTCAGAATCGAGGCTGCGGGAAAAATATTAGTATTTTTGAATCATTGGTTTTATAAAAAACAGATAGATTGATGAGATAAAATTTCTCAATAGATCTTAAAATATTTTTATATTATTGACTTATATATTTATTTATAGGCATATTTAATCTAACTAAATTAATTTGTATCATGTTAAATTTTGTATCTGATTAATTACTAACCACTAGTTAATAATAAGTAACCAGTAAAAAACAAAAAATTATATACATATAATTGAAATATAAAAACGATTTACAAAAAAAATTATCAATAATTTTTTAATATCTGTTAAATTCTTGGAAAGAGATATTATAAGAAAATATTAACCTAGAATTATTATTTATTTTTGCATCACCGATTTAATATAAGATATAGTCGTTATAATTAATTAAAAAATTAATCGAAAAAGAAAAAAATAAGTTATAAAATATTACTAATCTGTGAAAAATGATCAATCTAAATCAAAACTTTTATGATACTTTTTATCAGTTGGAAAAATGATTAATAAAGCCAAACACATCAGGATTACATAAAGAAGAAGTGTATTCATAATAGAAAAAGTAAAAAATGAATTTTTTATTTTATTAAAAAAAATTTTTGATATGTAATAAATAAAAATAAAATGGAATATTTCAAAACTAATAAATATATAATCTATATAAAATAATGAGCTTATTTATTTTATCCTAATAAAAATTGCTAAAAATTAAATGTTTCTCTGACCTACTAACTCCGATTTATTGATAAAAAAATTAATTTTGATAAAAAAATAATTTAATTCACCTTTATTGAGAATTTCATTACACGTTTTTTTGATTTTCTAAAATAGTGGCGTTTATAAACTATTTTCAAACAAAAATGCTGAACTATTGTGAAAATTTTACAACATTTGATATCAGAAAGAATAATAATTGAGCCTCTGAATAAAAAATATGAATTCAACTCTTAGAAATATCGAACATTTAAATTATGAAATATCAATCACGAAATTTTTTAAAAAATGGTGAAATAATATAATATATCAATATTTAAATCATAAATAGCTAAAAATCACAACTAATTTAAACTTCGGCTAAAAAATTGGCTACATATGAGATATAAGAAATAAAAAATTTCAAGCTTTTGGGCTTCAAAGTAGAAGTTAACTTATATTATAATTTTAAAAATACTTCTACCTCAAATATTTACGTGTTCATAGATTACGGCATTTAAAATTTTATATTGTATTTGAAGATATAATTAAAAAGAAATTAAAGTAACATATTATTAAAAAAGTGTTTATAATGAAAATACTTTTTGAGAAAAAAAGGATTGATTGAGTTATATATATATATATACACTAAATATTATAGATTTGCTTGAAATTTCTTTATTTTCCGGTATAGAAATTTCTCTGTGTTATCTTTTCTTATTTAAATAAAATTTAGAAACGGATGTTTTTTTTTTTTGTATCACGGAATTTTAATGTAAGATAACTTCAATTTAGAAACGGATATAATAAGTCGATAACTATTTAAAATGGTTTTTTAATGAACAAATAGATTCAGTACACCATTGAATGTTTCATCCAATGAAGAAATCTTCCCATAAGCATAATTGACTTTTAGAAAATAGAAAATGGTATAAATAAGGAAGCTTAGACATTTTGGAATGGCTATGCTTTTCAACTTTTATCTTTCCCTATCTTTTATATTTTTAACCAGTATATTCTTTTATCTTTTATTATTATAATTATCCCATTAAACCTGATCCTTACAGGCTTCATAAAATATAAAAAATTATCTAAAAAAATGTGAAAAAAAATAATTAAATCTTTATCTAAAAATTCTAAAAAACCTTCAGATAATTTCTCTAAAATATTCAGTATTTTTATAAATAATAAGTTATTCATAGAAAAAAAATCAATAATAACTTAGCACATATTATCCATTTATATTGTATTTTTTAAATGAGAACTCATAAGCTAACTAATGATAGAAAAAATAATAGATCTTCAATGCGTAAGAAATAAATATCATTGAGTTCATATTTTATGGCGCAATTTACAAAATTAAATAAAACAATCTAAACTGGAATAATTTTTTTTAGAACCAAAAGAAATAAAAAAAATTTTAAAAAAATTAATCATATGGGTGATTCTTAACGAAAAAAATATTTTGTTGCGGATCAGTTTTACTAGCCGATTAATTAATTGAATTTATCCAATGAATTTGTAAAACTCTACTCATCATTTCTATTTACTAATGTTAAAGAAATTTTCATATATAAAATACCTAAATCAAGAATTTGAATATATTTTAGTGATAAATAATTCTTTTTATAATAATTCTTCAATTTAATTGGTTAAAAATCAATGTTTAGGTATTTTCGTTGAAACATGGTACACTATAAAATGCATTAATCATTAAGAATCCATCAAATGAATTTGTTTTAATATAAAAAGAAAAGATAATTAAATATAGATTTGATTCTTAATAAAGATATTATTCTGAAAAAATAAAATAAATACACAAGATAGGATGCCAAAGTAAATTCATTAAGACTACCTAGTAATTAAATTTCCTAATATTTCTAATCAGAAAAAGAAAAAGAACAAAAGCAATATATAAAAATTATATCAATCGATGCCGGCTCTTTAGCAGTACCAAATAAGAGAATTTTTGGACCCCGATTTAAAATTATTAATATTATCGTCGTCTTTTAGATTGATATACGTCTTAAGCACACCATTTCCATATAGATTAACGGTGCAATTAACAAGGCGTTCAAACTTCACTGTAGTTGGTCTAGATGACGGAATTACAGATTGTGCCATATGCTTTGAAAAAAACTATTTCATGACCGATTTAATATATACCAGTGGATGCCAGGCTAACATATTCGAAGATTGTGTCAACAGACGCGGAATCAGGAAGGCTGGAAATAATAAATTGCACATCTGAAGTTCCATCCAAATCGAAGGATAATCTAAAGGTGCTATCTGGACAAGGAATTGAAATGGCGCCATTTGAATCATAGTTCATGTATCCCAGATTTGTTGTATCAGAATTCGCAGTGTGATCTACTAGTTGATAGGTGGACATTATAAATAATTTGACGTAAATTCAACGGAATATTCTCAGTTTCATCGTGGGCTCTTACTGAAGATCTTGATTCTTCGTTCCGATTTCTACTCCTCGTTTTATAACATTGGCACATATCAAAGGCAGTATTCTATAAATTGTTGAAGAAATGATTAAATGATTGAAATAGATTTCCTAATTTATTATATAAGACTTTATAATAAGTTTATAAATTTTTATTGTGTAATTTTTTTATATGTTTACTCAATTTTCAATACTGGCGTTCAATATATCTCTTTATTAAGGTACTAGATCTTATCTTTCTTTTAAATCTTTTTTTTTTTTACAAATTTTTTTCATAATTGTAATTTTTATATGCTTTTGATTTTTACATATCGTATTGGCATAATTATTATAGTGTAAATGATTATTTAAGCGCTATTTCACCGATTTGAATTTAAGAAAAATTAAAATCACATCTATAAATTCATTTTTTTAATTAGTATTACACAGAAAAATTAAACACCAGTTACAATAAAAATTGGTTTATGAAGATAAGATTAAGTTTTTTTGCAATCACAAAAATATATAGTATCTTCTCTTAATTTAAATAGTATTCGTCTTTGAAATCATAATTCAGTACGATTAATTTAATATTCAAGATCCTTTATGCTTTTTGAAAGGTTCCAATAATGGTAATTATGTTAAATATGCTAATAAAGTATTTTTTGATAGTTTACAGATAATAACTCACATATTTTTCTATGTATTTGATCATTTTTCAATTTTACATTCTTTAATAATTAATACATCTTAATTTTATCCGTCCTATTAAATGTTAAAATAAAAACCCCCTATATTTAAATTTTTCGTTTCACAACTTCTAATACTGTAAATATACATATATGGAAGATTATTTGGTTAACATTACTATATTTTTCATTCATTTTATTGGCATTTACCATGATATAGTTTATCGGTTCAATTTATTGGCAAAATAGAGAAATTGTCGTAATAAAGTACATTTAACGAATTAAATATTCGAAATAAGTAATATTTTCGAGTTATTTTGGTTTTATTGGTCTAAAAAATTCTTTTATCAACTTAATTCGTTACTAGAGATTGATTAAACAAATCATTATTTTCTTTATTAATTTCTGATTCAATTTGTGAAAAACTGAGATTAAAATCAAAAAATTTCTTCCGTTAATTCCCCAAGGTTTTTATTAAAAATCTATGCTTTATGGAAAAACTCAGTTTTTATGAAATAACACACTTTTTATGAAATTGATGCTTATTTTCGAATTAAAATAGAAAAAGATATTTAATTAGTGAAAATCTTTTCAATTCAGCCAATAAAAAAAAAAAAAGCCAATAAGCATAAATTATCCGAATAAAATTATTCTTTTTTAGCTCTTTAACAGCCAGACTTCTTAATTTCGTAATCATTAATATCTAAAATTTACTCTGATTTGGTTCTCTTTTAATAAAAGCTATATTCCATTAGCTACTTGATTTTAATCTACGAATTTTGTTTTTGGATTCGTCTATTCAAAGCATAGTGAGAATTTTAAAGTAAAATACTAAGGGGAAATCAAAAAAAAAAAAATTTATAGGAAAAAATCCAGACGAGTTACTTGTGTATCAATTGGAAGTAGGCTTTGTACCATTTCGTCTTCAAAACAGAGTATAAATTTGTAATTATCAAATGTCTATTAAAATATTTTAGGACTATCAACTTAAAAATGCATCTTTTTTCTTGTTCAATTAAAAAAAATATTAGAAATAATTCTTCATAATTAGTTTAATTCATAAAATATTCTAATGGAGAATGAAGATGAAATAACTAGAAGCTCAAAGCATCTTATGACCCTGAAAGGGCTAAATATAGAAAAAGCTAAAAAGCTAAATAGTGAAGTCTACATTAACAGATTAAAAAACTTTAGGGTTTAAAAAAATTAAAACTTACTAGAATATGCATTCAATTGGATATTTTAAGTACCAGCGAATGATAATCCACAAAAAAATGTGGACTACTAATTAGCAA
>LSSL01007739.1:0-15901 GCA_001953115.1 Smittium mucronatum | reverse complement strand
AAAAAAAAAAAAATAGCCCCAAAGTTTGATTTCAAAAAGCGAAAATAATTTATTAATCGAGAAAACTGAATTTCATCGTTTTAATTGTGAAATAATTACGTTATAATATAAATTTTAAAATAGCCCAAGGTTTTTGATATATTTTTGCATTTATTTGAAATAAAATTTACTATAAATATAATTATAACCAAAAAAAGGGAGATTTATTTCGTTTATTTAAATTAAATATTCTATGATATATTAATATTAAGCGCCGCTCTTTGCTTACACCGATTTTAATTTTTTATCGAATTGCGATTGTTTTTTTGAACAAAATTTATAATGATTGTCTCGAAGGAAAAAGAATTTCCAATACCAATATAAAATGACATTAACCAAGAGCTTTAAAAGCTATTTTACACACACATCAAAACTGGGTGAATATATAATAAAGGCCAAGAGTTTTTTTTTTCAAAACTTTTTCATAAATTTCAGATTGGAAAAAGAAAGAAAGGAATTTCCTGTTGAAATACATCAGATACAAAAAAAAATATCCTCAAACACATTTTTTATTTTAAAGGGGAAATATAATGGTGGAGAATCCAAACTTTTAACAGTTGAAGTCTGAAAAGAAATTAAGAGTATAGACATAAACAACTAACGTATTTGGATTTTTAGGGATGGTCGTCTGGGAATTAAGTACTTTCTACTTCCATCCCTGGTTGATCTGGGGTTTGAGTATTGTAAAGATACTGGTCCTGGAACTCTTTTAAGTACTGTACAGATCTTTTTTCATCCAAGAACAAAGAATATACCTTCTTGATATCACCGACTTCAACTACAGACGATTTTCTTCTTTGTGAAATCAGATAGCTTGTGGAGATCAAATTTATCGCATATCTCAACGAAGTTTCTGACGCCACCTTTGTTAAAATATCAAGAGCATCACCGTCAATATTAACCTCCTCCTCTACGGCACGTATTTTAAGTATCTCTTTCATTTCACTTGTTGAGTAAGGTGTGGTGCTGATAATGGATAGACGATCGAGGAGATCAATGGGCATTCCATGAGGGGATTTAATGTTACCTGTACCTCTTATAGTTGACATTCCACGATTGGAAGCCATTATTACAACTGGAGCCATTACATCCTCGAGTGCCCTGTTTAAAAATGAGTAACATTCCATATCCAACATATGAATCTCATCGATGAACAATACGCCAGGGACAATAGTAGCTTTGCCCTCCTCTCTCCATTCGCTAACCTTCTGGTTGATTTGCTCTCTGACCTCAGGTTTAATTTCACCTGTATCGCCTGAAAATAATGCCAAAAACCCTTGTTGGCGACTGTTTATAACATCAATCTCATGCAGCGATACTGTGTGAACAAGCTCTTTTCTTGTTTGTAGTTCTCCTTCTGGGCATTGGACAAACTTTACCTGTTAATAATTAATATATATTAGTTTTTGAAAATAACTTTATCTCTCAAAAAATCAAAATTTGTATAAAAGAAAATATAATTATAAATAATGAAAATTACATCTGAACCGGTAGCATCGAAATCCCTGGCTCTTAAAAACGATCTTCCGAGCTTGGTTATACGACCAGTCGATTTATCAATTTGAATAACATCGCCAGCAACAACTTTTTCCTTATTTAAACTATCAATCATTTTAACGCCTAAATCATAAACAGTCTCCATATCTGTAGTTTTCAGAGTTAGTTTTCCGGTTTTTGAACCAACTCCACTAACAGACCTATCAATAATAACTTCAACAACCTCTCCCTCGATTAACTCAGTTTCTTCTTTGATTCTTATACCGATTGATTTACGGAATACCTGCGTTAAGGCTTCTGTTTTAGACATCTCAAGAGAGAAGACCTCTGAAGCAGCGATTGAAGTAAAAGGAACATCGTCTCCTAACTCTTGGGCCATTGCCATAGCGATAGCAGTTTTACCCGTTCCAGGAGCGCCTGCCATTAAAACTGCGCGACCTGCAATTTTTCCTTTTTGGATCATTCTTAAAATTACACCTGCAGCTCTACGAGCTCGTAATTGACCTATCATTCCCTGAGCATTTTCTTTTGCTTCCAACTTGGAATCTAAACCCAAACCTTTGATGTGTGAATGAGCGCCTAATCCACCAAAAATTAAAATAGAAAAATTAGAAAGTAATCAAAAGAAAGTTGAGCAAGAGATAGATTTAATCATTTTTTTAATTCGAATTTAAGGTTTATTTCCAACTACAAGTTTTTGAATTGTGCGAAAAGGATGAATAATAAAAAACTTATTCTTTAACAAAATTTGAAAATCAATAAAATAATATAAAATGGTAGCTTAAAATAAATGAATTTCAGAACCTGTTCTCTCCAATCTCGTAATATCACGGATTTGCGCAGTGGAAATTACTCCATCCTTATAAATAGAAGAGAAAATAGTTAAAACACCAAAATCTAAGTTAAGTTCACAGCATGATAAAAAAACAATAAGGGTAAATTCTTACCATATCCATTTTGATTATTTTTTATATTCTTTAATGAAAAAGTATTACTAAATTGTTTAGTCTGGGATGCTGAATAATTTTAAAAAACATTGATATTTTCGATCAGTTAGAACTTTTTTTTTATTTCGCGAATATCGAAATCTCAGCTTTTTATTTTCATCAAATCATTTTGAATGAATTATTGGAATTTGATTTATTCAAAAACGCAATTATGGTAATTCGAAATGTGGTTGGCTTACTAAGACTCAGATATTGTCCAATAATATTAACTTATTTATTTTTGAGAATAAATTTGCAAAGGATTCTGTGTCCATAAATCACGACGTATTGAATATCCCTCCGTAGTTTGAGGACATATGCAGTACATTTTTCAAAGTAATAATACTAAACCTTAAAACATAAATGTGCTATTTTTGCTTGGGAACAGTGCAGACAGTGATTAGTGATTCTGAGATTGGAAATTCTAGTGGCTGGACATCTCGAAAAAGGATGGATAGGTCATATCTGTACAGTCTGTGCCATTTTCTGTGCAAAAATACAGCGTACGAATCTCAATCGTACCTCATAGTCTAGTGGCTTAATGTAGGGGGGTTATTTCAATAGGAAAAAAATATTTTTCAATAATCCTGTTTGATTTAGACCCTAACCAAGATATCAACAGTTTCAGCGAGCTTGATTTATAAATGTGTATAACCTCAGGCGTCCAGCCTACTTGAAGATAAGTCAGAGATGGAGGGGGGGGGGTCTTTTTTTTGTAGATTGAATTATTTTCCCTCAGCACTTAGCTGGTATCTCGATAAAGGGACTTATTTTATTTAGAAAAATTGCCGTTTCTAAACACGTTTTTCTTCTTTTGACATTTTTTTAGTTTAACCATTAATGACATTTCTTTACAATAGAATTCCCAGATACAAAGAAAAAAAATGCCATTAATAAAATATCTAATTTTACACCTTTGTTTATATAAAGCTATTCTAGGTAGGTTAAATTGGATGGCAGATACCTTCCCACTTTCCTGGCGTAGATATTTAGTAGACATACAGAAAAAACTGAAATTATTTATAATAACAGTATTTTTTAATCCAAGTGCATTTTTTATTATTATTTCGATTAAATTTGTCCAATTTCACCTTAAAATAAGAAAAATTGCCAAAAAATTCAACTCTGTGATCTATAAAATATTATCCCGGATTAAATCATAATAAAAAGTTTGGTATTATAGTATTATTTTTTTTAAATAACGAATATGAAAAACAAAATACCTAAAGACCCTGTTGTTGAAAATGAAAATGGGTTTAATATAGTTCAAGTTGAAAAAATATAAAATAACAATAATTTCTTGCGGAAAAAGAAAAAATTGAACCCCAAAATGACAACCTTTGGAACTCAGCTCACCTAAAATAAAGCAGGATCCAAAAATAAATAAATAAGTGGATTTGATTTTGAATGCCACATTTTTAAAAGACGAATTTTTTTATCAATGACGTTAAATTGGCATTTTATTCAACGACTCTAATAACCGAATATGTTTTAATTTTTAAAGTTTTACGAAAATTTTAAGCCTCAAGTGAGAAACAGTATGGGCTATCTTGCGCTCTGCTAACCCTTTCAGGGCCGATGGCCCAAAAATTAATTTCATTTTTTATTTAATTTTAACATTTTATTGACAAGAATTGTATTATATTGGATACATTGAGAAGTTAGACCGATTGAAACCATTAATATACACAAATTGGGGTGGGTAATATTTTGGGCCTGTAAAGAGTTAAATACCTTCTAACCCCATATATATATATTTTTTATAACCAGAAGACCATTTACTTTGCGAAACCAATATATCTTCATTCTTTTTTGGACGGTTTTTATGTTATTTTCCTTTTATGTATTGAAATAAAATATCTGAAAATATACTCTTGGGATATATTAAACTCTTTTCAAAACATTAATAAAATTACAATATTTGATTTTTTAAAAAAAATAAGTGCTTTCATTAACCCCCTTTATCTATTTTTATGGCGTATACAACTATTTAAAAAATGCTTGAAAAGAAAACTAATTCAGCTGAAGGGATGTAAATTTCTATAGAGCATTTGAAAAAAATTATAATCGTGATATTCTATAAAATATATGTTTAATACACTATGTATCTTTTTCGTAGATTATAGTGTTTTTTCCTTGAAAAATCTAGAGAATATTTTTGAGAATATGACTTAGCTAACGATGAGTATGGATATATATAACATATCTTAAAAATTAATACTTGAAAAATTCTCAGATTCAAAGCGTATTGCTTTGAATAAAAAAAAATGCACTAACGATTCATTTAAATTTATGATTACCTTAAATTATTTATAAGCCATTTTTCATTATTTTATTTTATTTTGACAATTGCCTTACAGAATTTTTATTTTTAATATTTTATATTAGTGAATAATACATTTAAAATATATAAAATAGCACAAAATAAACTCGATAATTTATTAAATGTCATGTTTTTTGCGTGTATTCGGGTATTTAAAACATATTTCCTTTTTAAAAAAAGGTGGAATCGAAAAAAAAGGAGAATTTTTTTCTGTTTAAATTAAAATGACAAATACTGGGATATTGATTTATAAAAATTGTGCATAAACTAATCTAAAAAAACAATAGAAAAAATGAATCTTATTTCAAATTTTGCCAATATTAAAGGAAAATACCTTTTATAATCTTTCCGAAAAAAATCAAGTTAAAAAAACCAAGATAATTGCAATTCAAATAAAAAATACATGAAATAGAGCTTATTTGTTATTAAAATTTATGCCTCTAGGGTTTAAATAAATAATTTTATTATATTTATTCAAAATATCCTGAAATTTTTGTGAAAAAATTTCACTGATCTAAAAAAGTGCACAATAAAAAATATATTACTGAAATTTTCTCAAATTTTATAATTTTTTTTATAAAGTAAATTTAAAAAATAAAAATAATTTTCTTATAAATTTATAGCTAACCTCCAAAAAAAAAAAACGATTGATTTTTTTTAACTTTATTACTAATATTCAATTATTTTTTTGACCGTAGAAATATTTTGATTATCAGTTGTTTGTGTTTTTTAATAAAATTACGAATTCCAATTATATTATTTCATAATTTATATGGTAATACTTTGTTTATTTTTCCCTTGATTATAGGTAATAATTTGGGAAATTTTTCTATTCCGTTTCTAGTTTAAATGGCAGAATATATAATAATTGAATGAAGAAGATGATTTAAGTACAGCTATTTCTTTTTTACTCTTTATGATAAAAAATTTATTATATGCAATATAATATTACCTTTCAGCGACGAATTATAATAATAATAATAATAATAATAATAATAACCCAATTGTATTTTTTTGTATTTAAAAAAATATACAGAATCCCAAATATTTCCAATATTTCAAAATAATACAAATTTAAACGATTGTTATCATAAGTACTTCAAATCCGGCATATTAAATTCGAATTTTCCTATTTTTGTTAAATAAACATATCTGATGGTCAAAAAGTATTTTTTTATTTAATAATCTTCTAAGAAGATCCATTTAAAATCGATAGACAATAAATTTAGTTAAACCCCCGATTATTTATATATATAAAAAGTTCTATATTGAAATACATACATTAATTCATCTTATAATTATTTATGAAATAACAGATAAATTAAATTAAATTTTTTGTCACAATGATACCCATATTTTTGAAATATTCAGCGATTGTTGTGGGAAAAAATTAAACTTTAATTAATAAATATAATAAATGGGGTTATTTAGCTTCTTTATATATCTTCAAAACATAAAAAAAAACCAGGAGTTAAAATTTTGCTTTTAATATATTAAAATATATTTAAATAATTTAAATAACATTGAATTCTTTACCAAAAAAGAGATAAAAAATCAAAAATGGAATCTTTTAGGCTTTTTTAGGCTTGATATCAACTTAACCTGTTTTCATTCAAACCTTAATTCACTAATTAAAGTAAGCACCAGATCAAAGAATCATTTATCTAATGTTTACTCAAAAAACCATATTATTTATTATATCTGTAATATTAGACCGAAAATACGCCGCGAATATGAAACTAGAAAAAACAATCGCGAACTCCCATAAAAAGTACCAAAGTTCCTTTTTTGAATATTTTTTCAGATTATTTTTATCAAAATAATATAAACACGTATATAAATTAGCTTTTTATCATCACAGAAATATTATACTACCAACCCGAAATCTGATACCCATCGCAAAATTCTGAAAAATATCACTAAATTCTGTTATATTTGCATTTTTTGGAGTTAAAATTTTTGTATAATCACTAAAAAAAGCTTAGTTTTTCTATTGGAATAAAATTTGAAAATCGATTTAAAACCTTATTTTTGGAAAATTCAATAAAATTTTCCTTAATATGCGCTATATAAATGGATATTATTTTTATAAAGTAATTTATTAAAGAAAATTAAAACATTAAAACAGCTAAAATTTACCTCGAAAACATTGAAAAAAATTACATCGTTTGAATTAAAATGCATAAAAGACAAATTTAAACATATCCATTTTCTTTTTGAATATTATCTGCCATTTCAGCTTTTTCACATACTCTAAAGATTTATATCCATTTATGGAACAAAAAAACAATTACTATTTAAAAAAAATTGAAAAAATAATAAGCTATTAGTACTTTTATGTATCTTATAAAGCTTTAAAATGAATATTTTTGCAAATTTTTTTTGATATAGATCAAATAAAATTTCATTAAAAATTGTGAAAAGTTTTTTTTTACGCAGAATTTATTTTTAAACTTAATAAAAATGAAAAAAAAAAAAAAAAAACACACACACACACACACTATTAAAAAATTGTGAAAAGTTTTTTAAACAATCTCAACTGCTTGCAAAGTCATCTAAATCTAACATTTTATATTTAAAAACTATAACCCCACATTTATATATTCTCTGGTATATTAAAATATATTATAAATTAAACACTAGTGGGATTTTCAAGAGTCTAGAATTAAAATATCTTAATCGATAAATAATAAACTGTAATAAATATTTAAGATATACTCGTAAATATTGAAATAAATTTAAATGATTTAAAACTTCTATTTTTAAAAGCTTAGAAAATTTAAGTTAAATCATGAGTTTTAAAAATAGTACAAAAACTATTCAAATTTATGTGACTTTATATTTTTATTGTTTTTTTTGTTTTATAAACTACTTTCAGCGTTCTTGATATTCTATATTACCATTGAAAATAATATTCATATTTATAGCATGTATTAAATGAAAATTTATTGGATTTTTTAAAAGAACTTATTTTTTTACAAAATTCCGAAATTTATTCCAATAAAAAACGGATGTATTTTTATTAGTCAATTATAGATTTTAGTACCGTAAAACGCAGCTAACAACAGAATTTAGTAATTTTTATTTGATTTTAGATTTTTTGTGCAATATTTCTATTATGTTAATATTTTTAAATATATATATATTGTATGTGGATGTGAGAGCCATGTGAATTGAGCATTATGTGGTGATTTTGATGTCTGTGGTATTTAGCACAACTATGTTTATTGGATATTTTTTTATTTTTGATTCCAAAATTTGTTAATGACCGGCAAACCATTTCTCGTATTTTATTATTATTAATTCAATTGTATATAAATTTTGTATTTTGGTGCATTTATCTAGATTTGCACTAAACTAGTGATATTGTCCCCCTAAGAATTAAAAAAAATAAATCTGTTCTATCTAAAGCTAAAATATTATAAATTTGATTTATAATGTTATGCGAGATCTGCCTACGCTCTTTAAAAAGTTACTTAATCTTGCTTTTATTAGAATAAAAATTCAAATTCGTTGATATAAACTGAGTTTGAAAAACATAACACACATATCGAGACTTTATATTTTCTTGGTATTTGTTTTAGAGTACTTAATTTTGAAATCAATAGAATGAAAAATATTATAAAATTTCGTTTAATTCTCCTTTTCAAATGATTATTTAGAATAAAAGTTCTGGTTCAGAAATTCATGCTTTAAATAAAAGCTCAAAAATTGCATAAGTAAAAATTATAAACAAATTCTGCGTAAAAAAAAAAAAAAGGTATAAATTATAGTCACTTTTATATGAAAATATTTTTAAAAAAATATAATAGACCATTTTGAAACAGAAATTCTTATTAAAGCTATCAATATTTATATTTCCCCTATTTTTTTTCAAAAAAAAAAGCTTGCCGAAATGCCAATATATAATTTTTTTAACTAATACCCCCTTAATTTGATCTTATTTCTCTATTTTGGCATATATCGAAAATATAATAAAATATTTATAAATTTTTGTATAAATAGAAAACTTGATTATTCTAAAAAGAAATTACTATCTAATAGTACCAAAATCGATCAAGTCCTTATCTTTTAAATAAAATTTTCATATATCAGAGGAAGATAAATTACTAATTAGATGATTAAAACCTGATATTTTTATTAATAATCCTTTGTTTAATAATCCATAACTTAAATCATGTTTTTTAGTAGAGCCGTTTACATTTAAGCTTAATTTTTATATAAGAATAATATCATAAAATGTAATTTGATTTAAAGTTGTGGTATTACTTTATTTCATATTACTTTTTACCTTATTTTTTTAAAAAAGGGGTTTAATTATATTTATTTAAACTCACTATTTATCCAAAAATCCTCGTATTGATATCAATTCATACAGATATAGGTTTTTTAAGATTAGAGTCTTAAAAAAAAACTTATGACATTCTAAAACAAAAAAAATTAACTTAAATCAGGTCTATTAATCCTCTATTTAAAATATACTCTCAGATCAAAGACTTATGAGACTTATATTTGTTAGGATATCTAAATATACTTTAATTAAACAACAGAATTTTATTTAAGGTTCCTTTTAAGCTTTAATAAAAGATTTTAAACATATATCGACTTCGTATCTGATAAATAGCTTTATCAGTAAAATAACAACAATTTAGTGCAAATTAGAGAAATGCACCAAACTATAAACTTTATATCCAATTGGATTAACAATAAAAAAATCTGAGAAATGATTTGCCGGTTATTAGCAAATTTTGGAATCAAAATTAAAAAATAGCCAATAAACACAGTTGTGCTCAATATCGCTTAGATCACAAAATCCCCACCTAATACTCAAATACACATGGCTCTCACATCCACATAAAACACATATATTCATCCTTATGATCAATATATATTTTTTATTTTCACATAAAATTTATTTTATTAACCAGGCGAACATAAAAGTTCTTTCATTCTCATAAAAATTTAATATATTTCTAAATATTTAGTTTATTTTAATTTTAATTTTAATTTTTTTAATTTTTTTGTAAAATGTTTTTATTCTAGCTATATAAACCCCCTAATATACTTTTTAGCTATTATCAGGAGATAAATTTAATGAAAAGTTCTTTTAATATAGATAACTAAAAAAAATATTTTTATTTTTGTGAATAATCTAAATAGAAATTATTGGAAAATTCTCAAAAATTAAAACCGAAAAATTAAGATTAATAGCATTAAATTAAATTAAATCAAAGATTTTTTTAGTTAAAATACTATTATTTAAATATGAAAAATAAATTTATGGAAATTAAATCATATAATAATATAAGTTTTTTTTTTTCTTTAAAAGAAGAGAAACTTAATAATTCGTCTTAGTAAAAAAAATTGTTGGTTTTATATAATTTATAATAAAATTTATTTATTATTTCAAAAGATAAACCAATTAACCTAGAAAAAATATTTATATAATCGGTAAGCTCCAGAAAATTTTAGAGATGTCTCAATTTTATTATAAAGACTAAAAAAAAACTTAAAAAAGCACATTTGTTGAAATTTATTGCTATTATTCATTTATTTATGAAATTAAATCGAAAATGAGATTAAATATATATTATTTTTTAAAAAATTATCAGTATTATCATCAATAAAGTATATTAGCGCCTTAAAAAAAGTTTTTTTTAGCAAATAAAGTATTTTTAAAACCTTTTTTTTAAACGGCTTATCTATTTTTTTATTTTAATATAGATAAAAAGTACACTTATTTTACCCTAAACACTATTGAAGTTGTTAGCACTGAGATAACGATAAATGCGTTTTTTGAATCAAAATGAGTAAAAAACTACACTTTAAAATATACATATATTTTTTTCAATACGAATAGGAAAACTATTTATAAATATTTTTATCAATTTATTTTATTGCAGTTTATAATTTGCTTAATAAAAAATAGCATTTTTTATTAAAATTTCCGTTCAATTATGAATAATAAAATGGCTAGTTATCAATTTAAAAATGAAAAAAAAAATTCTAAAACCGGAAGATTTTAAAATTTTCAAATGATAATTTAAAAAATGGATTTTATCACACAAAATATGATCTTTTTTGTTTTATTTAACTGAATTATTAATAATGATGCTATAATTGATGTTTACTTATGATATATCTGTATGAGTATATATAATTCCAAGATATTAAGACATAATTAGATTGTAATTATTTGTCTAAATATATTAATTATGTGTTTATTTTCTGTCTTATTGATTCTTATGTATTGTAAAAATGTGAATATGACGCTTTATGAGTCAATTAAAGTATTGAAATAAGATTTTTTTAAGTTAATCAAAGTTAAAAGTGATCCAGTAAATTACGGAATGTTCAAATATTTTTTTGGTAATTTTATAAATTCAAAAAATCATAAATATAACAGACTTTATCCTAAAAAAAATCAAGTTATGATTTATGGGGATCCAAAAACTAAATTGATAAAAGCAGAGGTTATCTATTTATATTTTACAGAGCCAAAATTTTGAAATATTTAGATAAAACTCCCTAAAAGCTAAAAACACTATATATATATATATATATATAACTGTATAAAAATTAGATATTCTGATGGTATAAAAAATGATTTTAATAGCTTACATATAATATACTCTTTTTTTTGAAGATATATATATATATATATTTTTATTAAAAGATCACATTTTAGTTTTTTTTAAATAAAAACTCAGGATATATTAAGTTTTTTTGATAATATCTTTTGTTCTGCATACCATTAGGTTCATAATATAAATATCATATCGGAGTAAATTAAATTACTTTCTACCTTAATAAATTTATGTAGAGATAGATTTTAACTTAGAAAAAAATTAGATATTCTATGGAATAAATTATGATTGAATTGGATGATTTTCTGCCATTACAAATATCCTAATATATATGCCACTAAAATATAATATTTAGAGAGGGGTTGATATAATAAAAAAAATTCCTCATATATAAAAAGCAATAAATTCAGTCTAAAATATATTTAATGTGATAAGAAATTCATTTATCAAAACTTAAATTATTCAGGTAGCTCAAATATTTTTTTGAAAGTATTATTAATTAAGATATGTACCCAATGACAGAAAATTACGCTATATGTTATTTTTTGATATTTATCACAATATTAAACAGCCTATGACTCGGAATAATTTTTATTAAAATTTTTGACAAATTTATCATATCAGTTCTTTATAAAATTTAACAATATTTTCCCATTTTTTTTATAGAGATTTTATCCAATAGTATTGAAAATTCGATAATTTATTATAGTTTTAAAATATTTTATCGTAATAAATTACATTTAATAATTATTCACAAGAAGAATATTTTTTTGGTTTTTTAATGAACAGTTTACTTTGTAAAATTACATTTTTTAAATCTTAAAATGATAAAACTTCTATTTCATATTTATTTCCTATTTGATTATAAAAAAATGGTTTTTAATATAAGATAATCTTAATAGCTATTTCTGAAGTCGAAAATTTATTTATAGAATACTGTACAATAGACGTTTTTAAAATATAAAATAAATAAATTTATTATGTTTATCATCCTAAAAATATTACCAATATAATGATAAAATATTTGTGCTTACAAACAAATACTTTATAAGAGTACTTGAAATTCTTAGATTGATCCGGAAAAATTGAAAATTTTCCAAAAAATCAGATATTTTATTTAATATATATTTTTAATATCAAAATAAATTTAATTCCAAAAAAATACTAAATAAATGTGGAGGGGTCTGATTTTCAGGTTTATATTATTCACTAATGAATATCATTCAGTGATTTGAGATAGAAATTCTCGGCATTGGGATTTTTTTAAATCTCAATTCCCTGAAAAATATCCTAAATTAGATTTAATTTTATATAAATGACTTTTTACACAAAAATTATTTTTTTATAGTTTATAAGATTCCAAAATAGATAAAAGTAATGGATTTTTTTTTAAATCAAGTCCATAAAAAAATTGTGTTATAAGTAAAAAGTGCTTATTTTATCTAAAAAAAGTAAAATCAGTAAAAAATGACAGTTAAAAGTTTTGTAAAATTAAGTATATTTGTTGTGATTTTCTATTTTTTGTGAATAAAAAAAAAAAAATTTCGCAAAATTTTTCACTCTCAGAAATTATCATGCTTTTATTAAAAAATTTCGATTACTTTAAATCCTCAAAACAGAATAAGGCTTTCTATATCAAATTTTATTCAAAATTTTCAACAGTATATCCTTTTGATATATTATAAGGTTCAGATATCAAGTTAAATCTGTGAAATTAATTTCTCTAAAAGACTCTAATAAATTAAATAATTAAAGAGAAGTTTAGAATAAGCACATAGAAAACACCCAAATTTATACTTAATGGAATTTTCCTTAATTTCTTATAAAATCACATTTATACAGGTTTTTTTTAAAACAATATTTTTTCCCTTAATTTTTTGCAGAAAAAAACATATAAAATCACTCAAAAAAGCTACATGATTGACACATAAATTCCATTTAAATTCAATAAAATTCAAAGAGAGCACATTGAACTAAAAAAATTATTATATTTCAAAATAACCTTTGTTTTTTTTCCGACTAATTAGCGAAGAAATTGAATAATATCATTGGTTTATTTATGTTTATCGATAAATCCCAAAAAAAAAAATTAATTTTTCAAATTAATATCATTCAAATTCCAAAAAATGAGATTATTTATAATATATTAAAAATAAAAATTTTAATCTGAATATTATTTTTTATTTTGGTATATTTGAGATGTAAAAATATTTTAAAGAAACATTTTAAAATACAGACAATATTTTAATATCACCATTCTTGTCTTAAATCCGCGTAAATTTTAATAATAAATAAAGTAAATAGTACTCGATATGATTTGAAAAGCATTTTTTTTCACAATTTTTTACAGATAACAGAGATATTTGAATATTGTAAAATTATTTAGTTGAAGATATAATAATAGTCACCTAAAGATTAATATATGTAGCTTAAATCGAAGGGGCATGAGTTTTTTTTCGAGATACCGATTTGTTGATTGAAAATTTATGTGGTTTTTTCCAAATCATAAATTTTATAGTCAAAAAGTTCACAGAAATAAAATTTAAAAGCAATTATATTTCAACAGAGACCTAATCAATTTTTTATTAAATATTTAAATGGATAAATAGATAAATAATTATAATTTTATACATATGGTAAAAAATGTAATATTAATTGAAAATCCATATATTCAAATATACAATTGGGTATAGTTTTATATATTGACCTAATTTTCTCATATATCTCTTTATATAGATAAATATTTTCATAAATATATTTTTGTATTGAGTTTATTTATCATAAATTACAGCGCATATTAAATTTAAAAACATATTTCCCCCAAATTATTCATGTGCTATTCAGGGCGGGGGGGGGGGGTTGCATGGGTCTATGATAGTATATATATATACATATATTTTAATTTTTTCTGGTTTTAAAAAAATCATAAGGGATTAAAAAGTCTCAAACCTCCATTAATTTCAGCCAATTAAAAATATATAAAGTATTTAACGGTTACCAAAAAATACCAATTTTTATTAAGTTTTAATTTTTAAACCAACAGCAGATAATTTTATATTCCAATTTCCTATTAGAAACACACCGTGTTTAATAGAATAATTACTGAGTGGATTTTTTCATATTTTCTAAGATAGTTTAGTGTTTCGATTAGAAGCATAAACAGCATTTATTTACGAGATGAACAAGTTTTTATCTAGTTGTATTAAAAAAAAACATTAAACTATGCCATTTCAAAATCATTCAAAAAAAGTACATATGGCTCCAAAAAAAGTGAAAATTATTAGGGAAAAAGTAAAACCAATTATAAAATAAGTGAAAATGATTCGGTAAAAAGTAATATCAATTATAAAATAAGCGAAAATTATTGGGTAAAAAGCAATATAAGATTTAAAAAAATTGGTTTTGAATCCAAAAAAGGTAAATTTGATTTGGGGAATTTTAAAACCATTAATTTAAATTCACATTAAATATGGGTACCTTCCAATTATATTTCAAACTAGTTTTAAATATCTTGAATAAATAATTGATATCCATTTTATCCCCGCATTTATTTAAACATAGGTATATTTTCCGAATTTTATTAGCTTTAATATGCCTTGTAAAATCTGCAAGGGTTCATTTCAATTAGGTTTATTTTTATATTATTTATACCCATCGGTTCTTAAAAAATAAAAAACGATAATTTTTTTTTAGTTAAAAACGGTATTTGGTAATAAAATAACTTTTAAATAACTTTTATAATACTCAGCATATTATTGAATGATGTTGGGTTCTTTTTCCTAATTAATATATATAATTGGTTTCTTTTATAATAATGAGATATTCAATGTGGAGTCAAAAATAATACAGATTACTATATTAGTTCAGGGGAGTAGCGAAAAAAATTCAACACGTTTGTTTTTTGGTTTGATATTTCATAAATAAGGTTACCATAATGTTTTGAGAGTGATATTTCATAATGTCTACATTTATCATATTTATTGGTATAAATTTTTCGCAATCTTCTTAATATTGAAACCTTTATCACAACACTGTTCATTTTAAAGTCAATAAACTTAACATTAGCTATTAATAGTATGGGATAAATAATAATCGATGTAAATATAAATCAAAAATAGCCAGACATAATTAATTTTGATAATTTGAAAATATAAAATTCTTTGGGATTTTATTATTATTAACCAATCCCATATGCCTTTAATCATACAGTAATCATTGAGCCTAAAATATAGTCTATTATCGATATTTTTTAAAGATGTTGTTTTTTTTAGAACAAGTTTTCTGATGGAAAATGCGATTGTAAAATATTGTCCCAAACAAAATATACTTTTTTTGAATTCAAAACTAATTTTTTTAAAATTGATATTGCTTTTTACCCAATCATTTTCACTTATTTTATAATTGGTTTTACTTTTTCCCAAACAATTTTCACTTTTTTTTTTTTGGAATCATGTGTACTTTTTTTGAAT
>LSSL01007738.1:0-35504 GCA_001953115.1 Smittium mucronatum | reverse complement strand
TTAGCTTCAATTTTTAATAAAAATTTATGGATACATTATTTTACAAAACGAAATAGCAAGAGAGTAATATTGTTATGAAAAAAAATATGCGGAAAATAATAGTTAAATACTAGTTTATTTATCAAAAAAGCCATTTTTTGTTTAAAAACTCCATTCAATCGCCTACAAATCATCAGATTTATTTTAGAAAAAAACAAATTTTACTCATCAAAATCATTTCATTATTTTTATTTTATTTATATTATATTAGACACGAAGAAAATCTGAAATATATTAAATATTTAATAAAAAATCGTTATTTTTATTTTAAAATGACGCTTTAAAAAACGGAATTAAAAAAAATCGTTATTTTTGCTTTTTCTAACTACCAAATAAACAAATAAAGTTAATTAAATAATCCATATCCTAAAAAAATTTAATATAAAATGTAATTTAGAAAAATATTTTTAGATAATTTTAATTGTATAATATCCTGTTGAAATTCATAGGATAATCAATAAACTGCTGTTTTTTTAAACGGATTTCAGTTTTTTTAAGCAAGTATTGATATTTTATTTTTTTACCTGAATTTTATGTAAAAAATCCGGTTTCTTTAATAAATTATGTAACATAATTTCTATTTATGATCACACTATAATTAAAATTGCAAAAAAAGCTAATGATGAAATTCGTTGGCTAATTTTGAATTCAGAACTAATTTTTATACATAGAGAAAGAAAAGATGAGGAAATAATATGTCAAAAAATATCTATTTTAATGGCAGATTTTTTTCAACATGCCATAGATAAAAAGTACAGATTCACCTTTCGTTCCTAGCTAATATATTTTACAAGAAATAATTTTCAGTAAGTTCACTTCAAAAAAATAAATCTCATTTTTTTTCAAATTTTAATTTAGTTTAAATAATTTTATGGAACTAAAATCATTTTTTTTAATGAATATAGGCTAACACCGTTTTTAGAGATATTGACACTTCCAAGATAATGAAGCATATTTATTATAATTTATTACGCCTACAGTTTATAAATGATTATTTTAAACATAAAAAATAGAAAATATACCTTAATAATTAATTTTTGGTGGTAAAGGTATTAGATATACGTAATTTTGAAAACTTTGGAGTGTAATTATGCTTCTAAAATCGGATCTATTGTTTAATCATTTTTAAAAAAAACACTTATAATCCCTTATATATTACTTCCATAAAGCTGAACCTAATGTTATTAAAACTAAAACTCTTAGATTAAATAATTTCATATTTATAGAAGGACTTTTATTTTTTAATCTAATCAAATTAAATTGGTGATTTTAAAGAATTTCATCTAAATTCATATCAAAAAAGCTAGATCTTAAATTCAAAAAATAAATTTACGAATATGATTATTTTAAAAACCTATAAAAGTAAAGAAATCTTGAGTAATTACTGAGCAGTCTTTTTACATATCATTTCAATTTGTATTAATATAAATAAAAGACGTGAAATAAGATTCAGTTTATTCATTATTTTAGGCACCCAAAAGTCTAATATTCATTCAAAAAAATACAAAAAACTTGCTTAATAAAAGAATAGTGTTTAATAAAAATAAAATACTCAAATTGATATAAATTTTTTGTTAAAAATACAATAATATCAAACTTATTTTTACCTTGGAGTAACACCAATTGTTTATTTTATTTTTCTTTAGTTTTCCTATAAAAAATCAACAGAGACAAACTTTACTAGTTTTTAATAAAATAAAAATAAAGTCATTTTAATCATGCAACATAGGTTTTATTCTATTAATTGATAATTTTAAAATAATACTGGGAAAATATTTATTTATTTATTTATAATAATTATCATAAATGGAAATATGTCACATGATTTAATAAAGACATTTGATTTTTCACATAAAAGATCGGAAAAGCTAAAAAAGATCAGAAAATGTTTAAAATACCAGATACTTGCTTAAAACCCCTGTAATCTGTTTAAAACTTCAGAATTTTATTATTTAAAATATTAATATTGATTTTATACTAAAAAATATACAAATTTTTGCTTGTGGGTTTAAATTTTTTTTTTAAAAATTACAAGTAAAAAATAATATAAAATAAATTCAATAATTAATTTCAAATTTTTAATTTTAAGCTATTGATAAATAATAATATTTGTTCTTACAAGAAAAATTTACCTCTTTAAGATTTTATTGGATATTTTTAGTGTATCTTTTCGAGATAGACTCATGATTAATAGCATACTAAGTTTATTTGAATATTTAAATTTAAAAAAGATAAAAAATGTTTAAAATCCAAGCGAATATAAATCTAATTATTTTTAAAAATCCATTAATAAAGCTAATTGTTATGGTAATATAAAAATTTATATATTAGTTTACATAGAAATAATTTTTTTAAAAAAATTACATTTCTTGAGAATTATATCATTTTTTAATGGTAGTATATTATTCAAAATAAACAAGAATACACGATATTTATGTTTACGTCTTTTTAAATTATTTCTATTATCATTATTCAAAAAAATCTATAATCTAATAAATAAATTTGTTATTTTTATGAGCTTAAAATTTTAAATGCTTATATGTGCTGCATTATCTAAATTCGAATTCTTTTTTTTTGATATTTATAATACTTTTTTTCATAAAAAATTGAATATACAGAACAACAAATAATAAATTTTATATTTTCATCCACCGAAAAATTTCTAAAAGGATTCTGATAATTACTTCTAAATTTTATTAGAGTCGTTATAAGATCTAAATCATAAATTCAATTTAATTTATTGAAGGAAAAATCAAAGAATGCAAAATTTTAAACCAAAATCATTAATTTCTAAAAAAATTAAATGATTACATTCGAGAATAAAAAACAAATAAAATCTAAAATGTGAATATTAAATATTTTCGATGCTAATTTAAATTATTGATGTAAAAAATCATGCGATTTTAAAATTTTCAAGAATTTTTAAGCTTAGAAATATATTTTTTTCACGAATATCGAAAAAAAATTGTATAAAATCAGGAATATTGAAACTTTTTTAAAGCTACTTTTAAGCTATTTTAAATAAAAATATAAACATATATTAGGATTTGATTGAAATCTTATCTATATTTAAACTTGTGAAAACTCTTTTTCTCTACAATATAATATTTAAATTACCTAGGAATAAAGGGTGTATCCCTGATTCAATTAATTTAAAATAAACATATTGATCTAAAAATTTTGATATACAAAAACCTCTTCGTCTATTATATTATTTGAAATCTACTAAGAAATTTAGGAATATTTTTAGACTATAAAAAAGTCAATCAAAAGATATTTTTATGCGAAAATTTTATAAAATTTCACAGGTATTTTTTCCATCAAATTTTGTATAGAGAAAGATGATTAGAAACTATTTCATCATAAAACTATTTATTATTTATTTTTTTAAACTTCTTTAGACATTTTCATTAATATTTATTAAACAAGCTAGCAATAGCTTACTTATAAAAGTAATAGCAATATTTTAAATAATTATTCATTTATTTTTAACGCTTTTAATGGATTTTTTTATCTACTAAAATAAGTAAATATTTTAATAGTGTTTGATTAAAGTCTCGAGATTTTTTTTTGAAACTTCAATTTATATATATTTATTATAATTTCATAACTTCTTTTTGGTTAGTTTTTTTTTATACCCATAATTAATTTATGTAATCCACTTTTAATTAAGAAATATTCTTTGATAATCTATTGCACTATTTTACAATTAAAAAGAACAACTTCGAATTTACTAGCCCTAAAACTTATTTTTACAAAGTTATCATCTTAATTCAATGTAAAGAATTGAATTAATACATTCTTTCTTTTATCGATCTGGGAAATTGATAAATTGAGCTCATTTGGGATCAAATTTTCATTTTAATAAAATTTGATTGATATCGAAATATCTAGAATATTTATTATAATTCTTTTCTACATAAATAAATACATTCTGTATAATTCACATATTTAACATTAATACATCTGAGTATCATAGATTTAAAAAAAATAAGAATAAAACGTTTTATTTGAATTATGGCCTTAATTAAACTTTATTTCATTCATTGGCTTTGATTTTTTGGAACCCTATTAAGCCAGAAATAATCTTTATTTTATTTAAAAATAATATAATTAAATATTTCAGTTTGATTTAGGTACCAATATTTAATATAAATTTCGCAAAAAAAATATAATAAATTTAATAAATACTACTTCTGGAATACTGATTTTAAAAATAATAGAAAAAAAATATCAAAAAAAACAGCAGAAATAATATATAAAAAACATATACTTTATTTTGATAAAAATGTGTATATAAGAATGAAATTTCGAAATTTCGAACCTTTTATTAACTTTAGAGCAATTTTTTTATCGATTAAACCATAAGAAATTTCTCTATTTTTGAAATTCAGTTTTTATCATTTTAGCAATTTTTTCTAATTACACTCGTAATAATTCTCTATATGATACAAATTCATGAAATGGGTATATTAGCTTTTTTATAGATGATTTGAACTAAAAAAATAAATTGAGATTGCAGAATATCGTTAAAGTTAACATAACATTTTTTATCTGAAATAAAATTAATGTGTTTTTTACTTAAAATCTACATTTTTTATATGTAGAGAAAAAGTTAGTACGTTTATTGTTTAGACTATTTAAAATAAAATTTGAAGAAAAATAAATTTGTTCTTTTTTTTTTTTAAAAAAAAAAAAAAAGCATTTTTATATATATTCAATGAAGTGGATATTAAAATTAAAACACGTGTTTGTGAAATTTTCTCAAGCTTACAAATTTTGATAAATAAAATCCGTTTTTTTTTAAAAATCATAAGTAAAAGAATTAGGAGTTTTTTTGTTGCAGTATGAAAATTTCAAGTTAAATTTTAATAAATAAAAAAAAGTTAACACAAAAATACTTTTAATTTATAAAAAATATTATAAAAACCCAATTTTAAATTATAAATACCTTTTTATTGGCTTTAGGTATAAATTGAGATTCAATTTTTTTTACTTTTTGGATTAAATCAAGCAATTAAATGGTTTATCTATTTATTTATGGAGACTGCTAAAATAAAACAATTCGTAAAAATCTATCCAATCTGAATCCACAAAAACAATTGTAAATTTTTTCGAAAAATAATTGTATTTGAATAAAATAAAATTTTAATAAATAAAATTTATTATTTCGAATTTAAGTTTAAAAAGTGATTATATTCATAAATTTTATTTTATATCTATTTTAGACAATATTTTATAGTTAATTAGGTGAAAATTGATTTGTTTTTTTAGGAACAAAATCAAAAAATTTACACAAAATAATTTTTTAACAATATTATCTTTATTCAATAAAGTTTATAGCCAATATTTCTAATGTATATGTGTGTATTTTTGTTTGTGTGCGGTTTTGAATATCTTCTCTATTATATATATATATGTATATATATGAATATGTATATATTAATTTTTTTAGTTATTTTTTAGTTCATTAAAATTCATCATTTGAAAAATTAAATATAACATTAATTATAATGTTAATGAAAAAGAAAGTTTAAAAATTTAAAAAAATATTAAATTCAATGCTATTTATTTTGATAATTTTAAAACTACAAAACTTTTAAATATGATATATATAGGTAAAATAAATATAAATTATTAGTTTTTTGAGATTTTTTGAGCAGTTGCTTATAGCTAGAATTTGAAGAATATAATAGTTTTTACGAAAACTAAATTAAAATCATTATATCAGAATCCATGACACATTGATACGAAATTAAGTTGATGCTAATATTTTTTTATATTTAAGTGAATATTTTATTGACGATGATTTCAATTTCAATTTCTTATTTTTTTTCAAAAAAAAAATAATAATAATGAGTTTTAGTATCTCCTAAAATTATAGAACATAAAAGATATAATATTTATATATTTAAAATTTTATTTGGATAAATTATCAACTAAAATAAACTTACACTTTCAATATATATATATATTAAATTTTTAAAAGATAGTTATTCCATCAAGATTCTGCCAATTTAATTTTATAATGTTTTTATAAATCTCTAAAAATATAAAATCATAATTATAAATATGTTATTTGATTATTTTTATTTATTTGGTCAGAGATTTTTTTAGAAGACTCACGCATAAAATATTGGATATTTTTTTAAGAAAGGCAAAGGGATATAAATAAAAAATATTTATTAATTTTATGATTATTATCTCGTCCTGAAAATATCAAATAGCATTTTTATTAATGAATAATTAATTTCAAAATATTTGAGTAAAATTTTTATATTTTAAGTGATAATCCGAAGTTAATTATTACGAAATCATAATCTGTAAATGAACTTAAACTCAATTCTTTTTAATTTCTAGATAAATGTGATTATTGCATAAACGGAGCAAAAAAAAATATCATTAGTCAAGAATAAGCGAAAATAAATATTCGGAAATAATTGGGTTTATTTAGCTTATGTATGGGGATTGAGAACTTAGTTGGAGATATTATATTTTATATATATTATGAATTGAATAAATTAAATTGATTCTAAAATCAAATTCGGTTAATATAACAATGAATTTGAAATTTTTTTAACGAATATCAATATATTTTTGTCTTAAATTGTATGAAAAAAATGTCTAATTTCAAAAAAACTATTCAAATAAATGCAATTTTGATATCTAATTTAAACACATCTTGTAATAATACTTTAATAATGGATGAAATGTATTTATAACATTAAAAATATTATTTTTATAGTTATTTATTAAATTAGTAGCTTTACCATGACAGAGTATTTGCTGAAATTTCTATTATCATTTTTTTATTACAGCATAAAAAAATCATGAAAAAATGAGTAAATAAAAGGGAATACTTCACGGATTATATTCAAGTTTTAAATATATACCATCTTTAAATAGGTTCAGAAACTGGTTATTTTTATTAATCAAAGTTTAATTATACTTATTTTTTTCATTTAATGGTGTTATATTTTTTCTTATTTTTTAAAATTAATCTTTTTAAAAAGTGTTAGTAAAATTTGCACGGATTTATGAAAATTTACCTCCTTTATTTAATAAAGTTCTTAAAAAAAAATTCCGGGAATTATAAAAAAGTGTGATGTTAATTTAAATAATTCATCTTCGGTCAAAGTGTTATTGGTCTAATATATTAAATTTTCAAATATTCTAGTGAGCCTTGTGCAATAGTTTTTTTCTACCTTTAAAAAAATGATTAAATTTAAATCTTTTATATTTTAAATGTTTCTTAGTATATACCACTCCATTCCCCATATGTTCCACCAAATTCCCAGTTCACTTTAGTAATTCACATAAATAAACATGTGTCTGTTAAAAAAATACTTGATTATAATTCAATTTTCTTCTTAAATATCCAGAAAAATAAACTCAATACGCGCAAAAGCATGAAAACATCAAGTTTAATAATAGAATACGGAAAATATAGGCTATTATACGTGGGGGAGTTCTAATCAACTATATTTGTTCAAGATGGTTATTAATAATAAATGAATATATATAGTTTTAATTTATATGTCATGGATCCGACTTTTATATTCACTAATGGGATATAAAACTCTAATTATTAACATTTTTAATCATTAATCAACTTTTCAAAGATGGGTAGATTTATGAAAAAAAAATCTCGAAATTTCCTCTTCAAGGTTAAATGTATCAAATACCGTTATTGAATTTTTTATTTATTAGGTGAATGTTGAAATTTAACTTGTATTGTTAATTAGTATTCTAGTAAAAAAGCTGTAATCTGAAGTTATTAAGAGATAATCTTTCAATAGCCCTTTTTTTTTTCAAATTTCTAGAAAATATTTATCATTAGGCAAATAACATTCATTTTATAGAGATCTATGCACGCGAGTTATTTTTTTTTTTAATTAAAAAAATTGGAATTTCTTTTATATTATCGGACCAAACTATGTTATATTATATAATATTTGCAGCAATTTTTAAATCCTTACAACCTCTCATTAATCTCAATTTTTGGATATTGGTTATGGAAATAGATAAAAATATTGAAATATTATTGAGATTGGTATTTGTTATTTTCCGATACTTAATAGGAATATAAAAGCTAATGAAAAGATTTATACATACAAGATGAAATTTCTATGCTGTTTTAAAGTGAAAATCAATTTTACTTGCGACTCCGTAGCTTGTAAAATATTCTTAAAGGGGAAAGCATAAAACCGTCGTTTTTATTTATCTTACCCTTGCTCTTCCTTTTGATCTTTTGTTTTTTATCAGCTATTTGTGTTTTACTTGGTTGAGGAGAAATGCTATTAGAGTTTAGTGTCGCGTCAGATACTTTGTTCTCGACATTTTGGGATGAGGATATACCAGCAGTAAAGTTGAAGACTGACGACAAGAATGATTTTGCTATGCTGTTGGAAGGGGTTTTTGGTATTTCCTGTGGGCGCATTTTTCTTCCCACATCCGAATTGGAGTAAGTTGCATTTCCATTTGTAAAATTCGAGCCATTATTGGAATGCGATGAGATAGATCCAGGCATGTTTTCTAATGGTGAAACCGAGTTTAAACTCTGGTCTAATTTTGTTTCAGTATTTGAGATCGGGCTTCCTACAACTTTGGGTACATTTGTGCCTCCTATTAGGGATCCCGAACTATTATAATATTTGCCTTTTTGTGCAGCGTTAGTCAAGTTAATTGGTGATTGGTTTGAAGGCATACTAGGAGATCTTTTATGGGGTACGGAAATGTTCTTCCTGGTGGGGCTACTAACCAAGTAATTTTCGTTATTTTTTCGAAGAGAAGATGACCTGGAAAATGAGGATATTTCCATCTCGTTATCCGATACGTAGATAGCGTTTAGAACGGAATCAGTTTGGTATCTGGGAGATACTACATGAGATCTTTGACCATTAGTGTCGAGTAAATTATTGTTGGATGATTTTTTGCCAAAGTTCGATCCCGAGGATAATTTAGGTAAAGGATTGGTCATTACATTTTTGGTGGAAGCCACCTTAGTTGTTGAAGGCTTGGTTATAAAGTTTTTGGCGAATTGAGTGTTTTTATTGATAGCATGACCCTTCATATTAATTTCATCTAAATCAGATTGTAGCTTCTTGAATAAATCTGGATATTCGGCAATGGGTTTTTTGTTCATACTGTTATTCGATTTATACTCCAACTGAGCATCCGAAAAAGTGTGAGAGTTGTGAAATGAGGGGTTTATATTAGGCTTAAGAACAAGATTTTCTTCTGGGCTAAATTTGTATTTTTTTGATGAAGATTCCTGGATTCTAGTCTTCGGTGTTGAGGAGTTGGTTTTTGCCATTTCAGTTTGTGAAGATGTATTTGGGATGTTTCCAGGAAACAAAGAGACAAAAAATTCGTTGTTGGGATCATCATTAATATTATCACTAAATGCTTTAGATTCGTTGATTACAGATAAATGCGAATCTGCTTGGAATCCATTTTTTGAATATGTTATTTTGTCTAATTCTTTTATAGTGTTTTCAATAAATGATCCAGCCACCGATTTGTTCATAACCTTGTTAGTAGCATCCGAATTTTTGAGATAAGGTTCGTCTTCTTCTGTAATAAGTATAGGATCTGCTTCCTTAAATGAATTCATTTTTTTGGTCTTTTCTTCACAATTAGCTTCAAATAATTTAACGCCAAATTTACTTAATGAAAAAGACTTTGGAAGAGAATCAATAATTTTACCTGTTTTAGAGATTTTTTTAACTGTTAAATTTGGAATGAATTTTTCTGGAGATTGAGTGGAATGTTTATTTGGTTCTAAAGCGTTAACTTTTTGTGAAAATGTAGAATTGACGGAATTTTTCTGTAGATCAGGGATTATAAAGTTCGATTTATGGTTTAATAATTCGTAATCTGAAGGTTTAATGCCATCAAATAGAACAAAATTTTCATTCTTGAGTGATTTTCCTTCATTTTCAACGTTGGAAATGCTTTTAGAAGGCATAAAAGTAAATGAACTTTGTGAATCAACAGAAACTTTAATCTCAGAGTTGGCCTGGTCCAGTTTTTTCAATAAAAGATCTCTTTCAGAAAGAGTTTTAATATTCTTGTCTTCAAGCTGTTTTAGGAGAACTTTAGTTTTTTCAAGCTCTTTCTCAAGAGAAGCGCATTTATACTCATATTCAAGTACCTGAGGGCTAACATTACTCACATTTCTAATTATATTGTTTGTAGAGTTATCTAACAACAGACTTGGTTCGCTTTTCTGGACTTGGGTAGATATAACATTTACATCTCGGGCAACAAGAGCATTACTGAACACTCCTAATAGTAAATCAACCTTTTTAGATGATTTTTCTTCAGCTCTTTCACGATCCTTTTCCTGCTGAGCGTTAAATTTGTTAAAAGCATCTCTTATTTGAGTGCCATGGAACTCAGTCAAAGATTGTCTGATCTGTGTGTCAGTTAGAATGGATTCTTTTTTAACCTCTAAAATCTCTTTTTTGGCATCATCCAAAGCTGCCCTGAGTTCCTTTGCATAAGAAGTCATGGCTTCGAATTCAGACTTTGTTTCGTTTATTTCATTTTGAGCTTTTGATATTTTGCTATCTTTATTTAGCACAATAAGCCGCAAATAATCCAATTCGTTTTGCTCGTTCTCCTTTTCAATTTTACTTTGAATTTTTAATACTTGGGTTCTAACATAATTTTGAGGTATCTTAACCCATTTTGAGTTGGGCTTGGAATTATTGGGCTCTACCACATTGTTTGGAGGTAGATATGAGATCTCTGAAACCCCAATAATATCGGGAATGTTAGGAAAGCTTCTTCTTCTTGAGGGATCTTTTTTGACATCCTTAAAAACATCTTCATAGTTTATGCGTCTCCAATTCCCATAAAGATCTACTTTTTGCTTTTTGATGGTTTTGGAATTTTCTGCAGATATAAATTCAAAATAATCTGTCTGAACTTCTGCATCTATAGTTCTTTTAACTCCTGAAACAAGGGGTGAAGAATTATTTTGATCGTTATTCTCAGAATTAATAATCGAAGATCTAGCGCTTTTAGTGGCCTTTATCAGCTGGAACAGATCAATGTGTGAATCATCTTCGCTAATATTATCGTAAACGATATTCATTTTACGATTATTATTATTATTTTCAAGTTGATTTTTTGCTCTAGAGTTATTATTTAATTCCCTGAGTGAGGAACTAGGTCGTTCAGAAGCTTCATTTTTTTTGATGGTACTCTCAAATAGTCTTTTTCCTTTGGAGATAGTCGGTGACATAAAACCAGGAAAGGAGTTGGCGTCTTGAGTATATCTTTTATTTTTTTTATTGCTCAAAAGAACTGTGCTAGCAACACGTGCAAACTCTAGGACATTTATTGTCTCAGATCTCCCAATATTATTCTTAGGGCCTGACAATTGTCGCGGGTCAACACAAGCTATCATCACAGTTTTGGAACCCCCCTCTAATGCAGGTTGAAATAATCTAGTTAGTTTGCTTTCGTTGAAAGGAACTATTTGCCACATATCTTTGGGTTGACCAGAATTGTATCTCAAGACGTCCATACACCGCTTAAGGGACATTAAAGAAACATTTATTTTACTAGACTCCAAAAGTCTTTCACCAGTATTATTGGTGTATTTTGCTCTTTCAGATCCTGCTAAATCCACTAAAAGCAATGAGCTTATGGATACGGAAGCTGACTCAGGTATAGGGTTGTTTGGTATTAAGTCTGGAGCATCTTTCCATTTGAGAATTCTAGCGTTACATAAAGCGTGACTTCTGGAACTTGCAGAGTTGAGACTGGTAGAAAACACACTACGCTTTTCCTGCCCATGTAAAAGAACCCTTATGGCATCTCTGACAGTTTCGACCCTAACTTCAGTAATACCCTCAATAAAAGTGTTAGCACCTTTTCCATTTTCACTTCTAAGCTGTAATGGGCGTCTTTCAGTTGATGAATTGGTATTTTCTTGATCAAAGACGTGGTTGTTATGATTTTTGCTATTAGGAGGTCTTCCAGGAAGTCTTTTTATGGGTTTTACTTCAGTTGAGGTTAAAGAAATAGTGGGTAAATCAAGAAGATCATAGACATTTTCATTATATACTTCATAATAGGAAAGAAACAGAGAATATTTCCAAGGGTCCGAAATAATAGGATTGTCGCTATCGCTGCTGTCAGAGTTGTAAAAATCATCTTGAAGATCATCACTATGCTCGTTATCTAGTTTTTGGTTTATGGAATCTATAAAATCTGACCACTGATCTTCTCCTGTTATGGGACTTATGTTTGATGATATTATTCTTGGGTCCATACACCACTCAGCCTGATTAGAAAATTTAGGACGCAATGAAAACCCATCTTTTATGACGCCTTCTGGATTGACATTGCTTCTTTTTTTGTTTCTATCATTCAATTTCTGCACTTTAAGAACAATATCGCATAAAGCTCTAACTATTAAACCGGGATTTTCGGGGTTTCCTTGCATAGTGAACGTTTTTCCAGAGCCCGTAACACCATATGCAAAGAGCAATGAATTCTTTCCTTTAAATAGGTTAGATACAGCTACGCCAGCAGTTTTTTCATACACAACACGGGAATCTGTGTTGTTTGTTAAAACTCCAGCGAATAGATACTTCTCTCTGATGGTATGGTTATCGGAATTCTAAATCAATAATTGATGTATGAAGTGGAGCAATGAAAAAATTTAAAAAAAAAATTACATTTTTGGCTATTTCAATTTCTTTATCAGACAAAACTTTCATTTCAGTGTCATGGATTTTATTTCTTTGTCTACTTGTAGAAGGTACCCTCGAAGAATCAGAGAAATCTAAGCCATCGGAGAGTGAAACATCGGTTTTTAGCCGAAGATAAGTCTATTATTAAAAAATATATATTATTTTGAGTTTTAGTTTGAGTTTGAGTTTGATGCACATTTATAAAATCTAAAATACCTCTATGGGATCCTGCAAGTCATTATACTCTGCTATGGTTTTTCTATTTGTGAATGGGGTTTTAGATACGGGAATTTGCATAATATCATTAGTTCCAGAAAGCTTTGGTTGCCTAGCGTTTCTAGGAGTGTTTTGAAAACCTTTTTCATCCCTGCTAAATCTTTGCAAGCCTTTTTTGGGGCTAAAAAAACTAGTTACGCCGGCTACCAGATTCCCAAGAACAGTGGAAGATGAGCCCACACTTGAAACAGAATCAGCACGAGGTTTGGAATCATTATTGAACAAATTGTACGATGAAGGTGGAACTAAATCTGAGTTTGAAAGATTTTCTGAATCCGAAGCAGTGCTATTATTTATAGAGCTACCGGAATTTTTTTGAAATTTGTTAATTGGAGGAAAGTTTGAAATTTTGCTACTAGTGCCTTTAGGGACCACTCTTCCTCTAGGGAAACCTCCTTTTTTTTTGGTTAAGATTTTAGAATTGAAAATCGCACTGTTATTATTGTTATATCCTAGACTTGCAGAGTTTGGGTCTTTATCAACGCCAAATTCACTTCCGCTACTAGAATTGGATAAACTTTCTTTTGCAGAAAAACGAGTTCGTATCTGACGATCAGAACCGGAATCAAAACCCAATTCAGAAGTTGATTTTTTGAGTTTATTTAGTAGAGAATCCTCGGTACCACTTCCAGCAGAGCTGGAAGATCTGGAAGACAAAGTATATGTTCTTGTTATTTTTTTTGAAGAATCATTTTTCTGATCGGTTTCTAAATTTCGCTTTAAATTTTTCTTCTTTCCTACAGGATTTTTTCTCACCATCTCGAACAGCGAGGAATGGGTCTCGAATGAAACCAAAAAGATTGGAGGGGCAATATATAAGAATTATGGTAATAAAGTAAAACGATTATAAAGAAAAGCTAGCGTTTTTTAGAGTTGATATCTTATTTATTTTATCAAAGCCAGATTTACTTTAATTGTGAATATCAAAGATAGTCAATAGGAATTTAGATTCGCATCTAATAAATTAAAACACTCAAAGAGAGATATTCTTGCATAATACCAATTTGAATTTAATTAAATATATTGGCTAAAACTGTTGTTTCTTATGCTCAACTACTTAGCCCAATAAATTTTCAGATTTAATGGATAGTAGGGCGGAAAAAAGCTCTGGTTGTTTGAATTACATATTAATACCCAATGGCTGTAACTACATATTGTGTGTGAGTCGATCACTAATTTTACACATTTTTTTACGCGAGGTTACCTTTGGAATCGAAGTCAACACTTTATCATTAAACATTTTAAACAAATTGTTTGCAGAAAATTTTTCAAACCATGAGAAAATATATTTAGTATAAATACAAAAAGCCAATGGAATATGTGCTTATTTATTTACTAAAAAAAGATATCTATTTAATATTTGCTTATGCAGGACAACATTTTTGGCGGATATAATTATATCGGTCAGAGTTGAAGGTCTATAGGATGACATTCCACTTACCATTTTCTCCCATTAAACCCTAAAACCATAAACAAACCAACCTGTAAAAACCAATTTTTCTCTAAAAAGCTTTTTTTTTACATTATATTCAGGTATGAATCTTAATTGGACTTATATTCGATGAGATGAGATGTCAAGCAGGTCAATTGGATTTATTTTTTCAGTCACGTCACCACTTATTACACGCATTTAATGCTATAATCCCAACAAATTGCTGGTTATTTGAAAATAAATTTAATACTAAATTTACTTAGATAATGGTAAAACCCCACCAATGAAGAAATTCCCATTACACATTTTCACCAAATAAAAATACAACTAAATATTAAGGAAAGAAAATTTCCCAATAAAATACCATAAAAAAAAGTATACGGGATGTTCAATTTCAAAAGCAAACACCTTACTAATAAATTTTTACTACTCTCATAATTAGGAAATTGATGATAATTTTTCTTAAATTTAATCTGCGAATCAATGGAATAAAGGTTAATTAGAGCGTTTCAGTTGGTAATGTGGAAAATGACATTTATTGATAGAATGGCTACCTACTTGAGAAAAAAAAAGAATTGTTACTAAATTTATTGGCTGATGTTGATAATAACCCTCACATTAAAATAAATCTTGAGGTTGAACAACGAAATCTTTATTAACCCTATCTGGGCCCAAATTTAAACCTCACTCCTACTTGTGTAAATTAACCATTTCGATTGGCTTGGTTTCTTGATTTATCCGATAGTATACAAATAATATTAGTATATTGATAAATTGAGCAAACAGTGAATGCTATTTTTTTACCATCGATCTGAAAGGGATAGAAAAACCTGAATATGTTAATATTCTGTTATATGGCAGATTCTTAAGAGATCATTTTATAGTGCATCTTGTTTCATCAAAAAACTGCAACACTTTATTTTTTATCCAATAAAAGCCAAGATTTATGATAAAAAAAATAAGTTGCACTAAACGCCATTCAAATACCTAATTAGAATATAAGAAAATGAAAATGCATTTTTAATTTGTTCAATAGAAACGACTGAATTCAATAAACAAATTTATTGGATAAATTTAATCGATGTATTAGTTAGTAAAAATTATATGAAACAAAATGCCCTCTTCATTAAGAATCCCCCATATAAAACACAAGTAATTAGGTCTAAATCTTTATATTATTGGATATTTCTATAGTTTCCATTAAACATTTTCTGAGCTGGCGATGCATAAATGGCAATTATTTCTCCATCAACACAAATCTTTTATTACAATAAACATCCATAATTGGATCAATTTTTGACGAATCCGAGCTGAAAATGCTATTTTCACAAATAGAAATTTTATACATCTTCGAGTCAGGAAATCTACAAAGGCCACATTTGAGGATTTGAATTTAACGGATTGATTTTTTCAAATCTTATACAAATTTTTATAGTGGACGAGTTTTAATATTTCATTAAGCCTTCATCAGCCCTTTTTGTCCATGGAAACTAGAATCTTGTTTATTTATAAATATGATAGCTTTTAATGAGATACACAATAAAAATTGATTGTAAATTTTTTTCATCAAATAAAACCAGCTCTCACAACTAGTGGCAAAATGATAATTCGACCTCTGAAGGGCTCATATTGTTTAGAAAATAAAAAATAAGAACTATGCTTTTGTGTTTAAATTTCCTGTCTACATATAGTGTCAATTATGATTCCAAACTGGATTTCTAATGTAATAGCCAACCAAACATTTTGATACCGAACTAAATGATATTTAGAGCTCAAAATGAATGAACTTTTGTAACCCATACGTTAAAAAGGCCCAAGGTTTTATAATACGGTTTTCCAATTATATCTTTTTACCTGATGAGATTAGTTGTCCCCGTTAATCTTTTTTTTGTGTCACGAAAAGTTGTGTATATTCCCTATTGCCAATTGTTTGAAAACCATTGCCTCCAAAGTGGAAGTTAATTGATGATAATACAAAAGGTGAGGGAGTTTCCTAATTAAGTTTGGTCAAACGTGCCACTGCTGTCTTATTTTTATCACGAAATTCCATTGGCAATTAATATCTTCGTGGAACATCTGCGTTCGTGACATTAATCAACTACGAATTCCTCCTAGAGAAAACTGTGAATTAATTACATTCGACTCGATCTTACAAAAAAATTCCATGATAAAAAAACAAGAATAATAATTACGTTCTATCGGTTTATGGCTAAACCGATTCAATATACTGTTTTATTACCCCAATCTAATCACGTCAAAAATGTTTAGTGTAGACTTTAATCCAAATATTTAAATGCATTTTGGTGCTCATGAACTACAAATATGTTTTTTGTACTATAGATATGAGAGATGAAAGCATGCCAGATACGGCTAGAGATGGAAATGAAAGTTTTTATACCTCCAATTAACTCGATCATATTGTTTTTTTCTTATCTAAAATTAGGGAGATATCGAGATGGAAATTTCCCTAAAACCAAACTATTGTTATTGTTTTCAACAGTTAAAATGTTAGAATCAAAACTTCAATACACATTTTATCGTTAATTATCATTTATTAACTTTTTTTGCGGACCCATTTAAAAGATAGATAATTTGGCAACCAAAATATTATACCAACATATCATCGAAATAAAATGAAATATTTTTTCTTTAATAAACAGTTCTTTATATCAACGATCATTTTAATGCAAATTTTTAAATTCAATTAGAGTTAGTTGTCAATTTAAAAAACAATGCGTTTGAATTTGATTTATATAATGATGAGGTTATCTATTTTATTCGCTAATTACTTTTTTATCGAGTTTTTTATAGATGATGATGTTTTATGCCTACTTTTTTTCCAAACTAAATAACAAGTTTATATAAAATGTTCCTAGTTTTAATAACAAATCTAAAATAAATGCTTTATCTGAACTTCGCAATCTTTCACAAATATAATCGAAAAGATTTCGATTAGATCACAGCAAAAGTTAAATGTATAAGTGATTATCTTTAGTGCGGTTTGTGTAAGAATAAGACCTCAAATGCTACTATAAAACATCCGAATGCTTAGCGGTGTGTAAAAAAACAAATTTTAAGACTACTTTTAAAGAAATTTTGATTCACCTGATATGCAAACGCTAGAGACCATATAGGTTTTTTAAAGGAAAGCCGTAATTATCAGTATTTAAATATCTAGTGTTTAGATCAATTTTTCGGCATAATATCAGATGACTGGCGTCTACCTCTAAAACTAAATGTTTTATTATAATGATTTATGTTTATAAAACCCCGGCATAAATATTTAAAATTTGTCGGAATACCTTATCTTCATTGATTCTAGAATTACCTTAAAACAATAAATATGTACCAATTTTTTAAAAAGTGGATATCCATATACGGTATTTGATAATGTGGGCATTATTAAAGTATATTTTTGATATTAGCATTAATAAAAGCAAATATTTTTGAAAATATTCGGATGCTGATCTATTGGATAATAAATTGAATATCAATATTTCTGCCACTCAAGCAACTTTGTCTTTAAAATGTAATAATTTCCATATACGAAAGATATAGCCTCGAATCTACGGTATAGAAAAGGTAATAAGTATCAAGTTATCCTTAAAAAAATAAGTAAATGACCTTCAATTAGCATTTAAAAGCGATTGGGTATACTGCATCTGCCCTAAAATTGGTTATATATTTTCTGCGTGTATCTTTCTTTTGGTCATATCACTTCAATTGATGACCATTAATAAAATACAGAATATGAGCGCTGATTTATGCAAAAATTTAAACATTCATAGATAACTGATCTTTTTGAATCTTTTTTAAGCGTTTAGAATTGAATATCTATTCAATTCCATGCTAATTGGATATCAATAAATTAAATTAAATTCTATTTAAATCATTCAGATTCGATAGTCCAATTTTCTGCGTATTTGTTATAGCAATCCCTATTTGTAAAAAATACCTAATGAAAGACTTGTAATCAATTATGCTCCTTGGTCTAGATTACTGATCAGGCGTTTTTTTTTTTTCTTGTAAATAAAATATGAGTATTTTTATGCTTTAAAATCATATTGAAAAATATGTGTAATTTTGGTGAAGTGGTTGAAAAATTCGTGTTCAAGTATAAATAACATCATTATTTTTTTTATGTGAGCCTTCTTCTTTTTTATTAAAAATTTTCCATTCCGATAACATTAATTATATTTCAAAATATCTAAAATACTGTGCTAAACACAACACCATAGGAAAACTGTTTATTGAAAAAATGATAGCGGATCCAAAAAATATTTTTGCCTTTTTTGGAGCCTTTTTTATGATTGCATATACTTTTGCTTGTATAAGAATGTTCAAAATCTACACCGATAATAAAACATACGATGAAATAAATCTATTTGAAGAGAAATCTAATTTTTGCCACAATATAGGAGCGTTTTCTTCTTTGAAATTCGTTAAAGCTAACTCAGGAAAGGTGATGATGTGCACGAATTTTGATTGTGGAGGCACCTGTATCAGTAGAAAAATAGACACGGAATACATAATTAGAAACTCTTTTTCCAAATATGGATATAAATTCAGATCATTTAAATATATAAAATAGAATATTTTAAATGATTGATGTACACCCCCCTCATGAGAAGCAAAAGAACTATGAACTCTCACAAACCTCGGACAGTTTTATTTAATTAACAGCTCCCATACCCTTTTCCGAAATCCTTAACAAAAGAATTCTTAATATAATTGTTTTAAATTTACTCCCCACCAATATTTAAATTTGAATATAAAATGTAACCTATAACACTACCTTGGTGTTTGCATATTCTTGCATACTTTCTAAAAAGTAAGAAATAATATACACATATTTTTATTTTTTATGAATTCTAAAATCCATAACAGTGATATATTAATTTTATTGATGAGCCTATACATGTTGTAAAAAAAACTTCACTTAGTTTTTATTTATTGCCTTTTTTTTGTGAAATTTTATGATTTGAATACCAAGAGGTCTTTTATAACATGTTATATAACTTCTAATTTTTAACTTTGGGGTTGATTCTGCTGTATCTTTAAGCTTTATATATGAAATGATCTTTAATTTAGATGAAGAAAACTGTTTTGGAAATAATACGTATTAATGTTTAAGAATATCTTTTATCCTCATCCATTAAAGATCTTGGATTTTGAAATGAGTAGTCCATTGTGAACATTTAAATGAAATATAAAAAGAAACTTTATGTTTTTGATGACTTTGTCTTACAATAAAATTCCGTGATATAAAAAAAAGAAAAGAAAAGAAACTTCATATAATAATGGATATATCAGAATAAAATATAGTTATTAGTATACATAATGTATTTGTTATCAAAATCAATCGTGTTTTAATTGATCTAATTTCCATTTATTTATTTTGAAAACGAATCTTTGGTGACAAAACCACGGTTTTGATGTCATGATTAAATCATTCTAAAGATATTTATATTATCATGGAATTATCTTTAGGTTAAAACAATAATCTAGAAATATAAAGTGTGAAATTTTCGGACTTATAATAAATAATTTACATCTTTTTTTAAAAAAAACTTGAAATTATATAGATATTGCTAATTGAATAATTAAATATTTTTATTTTTATTTTTATTTTCATGCATATAGAAGTTATATTATTGTTTTAAAAAATGACCTCATACATTCTGCTATAAAAAAATATGCTTTTGAACATTTAAATTCATATTATATCATAAAAAGTATAATGACTATTCTTAAGAACTTGCCATTCTTTATTCATATTTTTTCTAGATGTATTATTTGAATTTCACAATTCAGAATATATAATATAAAAACTAAAAACTGGGTAGACTTCATCATTTTACCTTATTTAAAATTTAAGTTATTAAATGAGCTTAAAAAAACTTTTGTGAATTGTTTTAAAATGTGCTCGTTTTTTTGTAAGGACTTTTTTCTATTTTTCCATTTTCATTTATGGATGTTCTTTCCATCCAAGTCTTAAAAGTATAAATAAAACCATCTGATTTTTCATTACAATGTTATTCGGGTCATCTTATGGCTTTTATAGAATTTTTTATTTGGATTCTATTTTTTTATAATCTTAGGATATTATTAACCCTTTTTTCAATAATTTATAGAGCCCAAATATCTATAAAAAACTCTTCTTTTAGAGTTGAGAAATAAAAAATAAAATAAAAACGCGACAATATCCCCACTATTTCAACACAATCAATTTTTTAGTATTATTATTTAATAATCTTTACAGAAAAGTACTTATTATTAAAATAAGTATCTTTTTACCCTGAAAAGATTAATTTTTTTAAATATTTATATTATTTGAAGTTTGGATATTAGTAAAAAAAAAAAGTGGTATCATTTCCATGCTATAATAAATATATTGGATTAAATATACTTTTACTTTCAAATGGTTTATTAATGGAATAATTTTTTCGTATTTTGTCATAAAAAAATTTCTTGTTGAAATATATATAATAATAAATAAATAAATTTCAATTAGAACTAACTTTTTCTAGTATTTTTAAAGCTTATATCACTTTTCAATATGTTTACACAATATAAATTATCTGTATTTTAATTTTATATTTATATAGTGCGTGTTTTTATATTCAAGTATTTTTGATCTTTAAATGTCTTTGACAATTTTTAATAGGATAAAAATTTTAATTTATACAACAGAAAATTTTGGTTTTTTTTAAATTATTTTTTTCGTCGACTGAAAGTTCAATGTGATTTAAATTTTTCAAATAAAAACTGAATAATAAAATCGGAAAAAAAAAGCATTATACATTCCCACTTTTTAACTCCCCTCCATTTCCTTCTAAATATAGTAATATATACTAAATCTATTTTTTATGGATATTCAGTTTATAGGAAAGTGATCTAAAATGGACTCATAAATTTTAAAACCCCCAATATAAGCTATTAAATCCTTAGTTATTCTACATTATACCTTTTTTAAAAAAAGAGGACTCCCATGCGACATTTTTCTAAGTAATTTGATAGAAAAAGCATCTTTAAACCACCTCCAGATTCAAGATAATAGATTTTAAGGATCCAAAACATAGATGGTACAAGTAAAACCTTTTTTTTGGAGGTAACTGGATTAAATAAACCCGTCTTTTTCAGTCTGTATATAAAACCCAATATAAGATTCATTTTCTAATATAAAACGTATTCTTAACCTTATTTTTATTTTTTTTAGGATAAAAAACTATACTAATTTCTCGAATAAATATTTGATAAAAAATGGGAAAACTTGAAAATTTTAAACGGATCTCATCCATAGTCTAATTAATAAGTACTAGATATTTAAAAAAATATTTGTTTTATTTTCACAAATAGATTTCTGTTTTTTCAAAAAAATTATTTTCATTATAAAATTTAATAAAATGAAAAACTTAACATAAATCACATAAATAAAATTAGAGTTTTACAAATTTTTGAATCTATTTTTTATTCCAATGTCGAACTCGATTTCAATCATCATTTTTTTCGATGAAAAATTATCAATAAAATTATTTTTTTATTGAGAATTTAATTGAGCTTTTCAAAATCTAAAACTTAAAAAGAAGATATTTCGTGAAAAAAATCACATTTTCAAGTTTTTTTTTCCTAAAATAAATGCTTAAAATTTTTGGCTGAAGAAGCTTATTTTGAATATATTAATTATTCTAATCTTGCTTTAGGTAATTTTGGTGCTGATGAAACTGAAAAGGTGTATAAAAAGTTCTTCGTGGTCCAAAAAAAAGAAATTTACGCATTTTTTTTCAAAAATTTCCAAAATTTCAGAAAATTAATTCTATTAAAAAAAAGCTCATAACTCAAATAATTTCAGAAAAACCCCTCGAGACAATCGATTTCGGTTTAATTGAAATGAGAACTGCCTCTTCACATGGTCGTGGGTTTATTTTTTTTCGGAGTGAGCCACTTATATCATTTTAATTGGATGTGTCCGTTTAAAATGAAATCTGGCCCTGAATTTCGTAATAAATTATATATATGTCATCAATTAAACCAAAAATAACTATGGATGAAAATGAGAAGAATTTTTTGGAAAACGTTTTTTTAGTTTGTAACTGCACTTGCATGGAATAAACCAAATAGTATAGCTCCTAAAATCTTCAAACAAACTTTAAATTCAGTAGGACCGTGGAACTTTACGTCCAAGAATAAATGGTTTAATTGAGAGCATCAGTTTTAAATAGTGGAATAGGTGTGAGATTAAATTGATCTATAAAAATTAAATAATTAAAATTTTTATGATATATAATATTTAGAAATTATTCTTATTATAACTTAAATTTTATACCCCTTCAAGAATAATAACTTAATGTGTATATATGATGAATTTAGTAGATATTAGGAGTTTAAAAACTTCTCCCATAAAACAAATTAATGATTATAAAAAAATCTCTCACATCCACTAAGACAAAAAACTGTTTTTTAAATGTTCAATATACGCACATCTATCATCGGGGTAACGTAATTTATGAATAACTACAGGGTCTAATTCGACGTAACATAATCCTATATGGTGAATAATTTGTGAATATGATCAATTTTCAGAAAAAAATAAAATATACCTACAACCCAAAAAACAGGGAATATTCGTCAAAAAAAACGGTAAAATTAAACAAAAAATAGATTAAACGTTATAATATCTATGATTTCATAAAAATAAAAATACCTAAGGAGGACAAAAGCAAAATATGTGATAAATAATTACCTGGAGCTATTGGAGACAAAAAAAATAAAGGCTAAGAAATCGGAAATAAATTTGTAATTATTGATGTGATAATACATAAAAAGTATATTAATCCATTCGTTTACACTCAGGAAATTTTCCATGCAGAAGAAAATTTTTCGATATCTGGAGCATTCAGCAAAGTTTCGGAATGAAGACAAATTTTTGAATTTTTTTAATGCAAAGGAGGATGTTAAAAAGTGAATTTAAATTGTAAAAAGAATGAGAAAAAAATTTTAAAAAAATTTCCATTTAGACAACGATCAAATCTGAAAAAAATCATCTTCAAATTATTATTCTTCAAAATCATTTTTAATAATTTCAATGATTAATAATTAATTGAAAATTTTAATGTGTAATTCTTTTTAAATATTTATTATTATAAAATTGGTCTATTTAAAATGAAAAGTTTAAAATAGTCTTTCAGCTTTAAATTAAGTGATTGAAATTCACTTTTTAATATCTGGAGTTTATTATATATGAGAATGTTATTTTTTAATTCTTTTCCCACAGTGAATATTCAGTGCTTTCCTGATTTTCACAATTTATAATAATAAAAAGGGTGGAAATTAAGGCTAATAAAAAAATTATTTGAATAAATAGGCTTATTAATATTGTAAATAAATCCTAACTTTTTTAAAACCAGTCGAAAAATGCTCAAATATATTAATTTTATTTTATCTCCTAAAAGCTGTTTTAAATTAAATTATTTGTGTTTTTGGTATCGAAAATCTATTACCCTGAATTATAAGATGCCGTAAAGCTGCCTTTTCCGTCAATTTTTTTAGAAAAATCGCGCATGAAAATTATATTTTTTTGAAAAAATTGTGATATATATAATATGTAAGGGAATTATAAATTACCTTAAAGTTTCAGAAAATTTTGATTCTATCACAGTTTGGTTCGCTAAAAACGGATTAGTTTTAAAGGTAATATTTAGAGTATATTTTTATAATGTTAGGATGAGAGGGACTAAAAATTATGAGAATTTAATAAATTTTTTGTGAGTTTTTTTTTTAAAAAATATAACTATTAAAATTTTCATTCTTCAAAAAAAAAATGAGGAAAAACAAAAAATTATTTCGCTATATTAAAAATTTGATAGTTTTAAAAATTATTCAATAACACTTGAAGAGCAAAATCGCCCAAAATGGACAAAACTATCAAATAAATATCAACACTACTTTAAGATAAAATCTACATACAAAAAATATATAAGTATAATATAATAGATAAAATCATTACAAATTAGAACACTTTATTCGATATTTTTATCCCTATATAAAACATATGTGAATAATTTTGGTAGATATTTCAATTTCAATTCATTAAAAATTTAACTGAGAATCACAAAATTTCATTATCGGTTATGCTAAAATTTATTTCCTATAATAAATTTATGCATCTTTGGAGCCTGCGTTATTTGATTTAAGTTATAGAAAATAAATATAACATATATATCAAAAAAAAAACTCCGCTCGAATTTATTTTTATCGTAGTTTAGAAATTTATATCTTAATGAAGTGTCAGATAACGTATTATTTTATTAGATATATGTAATAATTTACAAGAAAATAAAAAAATCCAAGACATTCTTTGAATTATTTTCAAAAAAATTATATCTAAAAATAGAAAAGTTTCCATTCTCATATTACCCAGTTATATTTGGATTTTCTTTGCAGATATTATTGGCCAATTTTAATTTTAATGTTGGTATATAAGGACAATTATGTTATTTAAAATAGATGATTTTGCTATAAATAGACCTATTTTGATCCGCTTTAGTCGATTTGTTCAAAAATCAATCGCCTTTAATTCATTTGAGTTAATGTAATTCTTTATTTAAAAAAATTTATGGTTTTTATTAAAGGAACATTAATATTTATCCTGTTATCCTTTTCCCCATTTTTTCTTTTTTCATAATATTCTTGCATTTTTTTATTTCGATAATATACCATTAACTAAGAAATGAATTTTTTTCACTCATAAATAAAAAATTTAAAGGGTTATTTTCAAATTTGCACTTAATATTGCAGAAAAATCAAATAATATATCATATTTAATTTTATTTATTTGCTTGCTTTAGAATAATCCCTTATAAAGACACAGTAAAGCATTTTTAGAATTATAACCAAGTAAAAAAATTGTTTATTTTTTATATTCATTTAAAATGCGTCTAAAGTTTAGAATTAATTTTATTCTAGGGATAGACTTTTTGAAAATTTTTGAAACTTTATTTCTCTTTTCATAAAATTATTTTTGATTAATTTAAAATGTGTATTACATTTTTTTTGAGGGGGGGGGGGGTTAATGTCAAAAGGTTTAAATTTGGAAAATATGTAAAATGGAATTAAGCATTAGAATTAATTTGGAAAATTTTCACCTCATTATATTCAATCTTTTCATAGATATAAAACTACTAATACCTTTATTCTTAGGTTTTTTTATTCATAAGTGATAATTGAAAAATATAATTTGAGAAAAAATCGCATCTCAAAATAATCATAAACTTCTTAACTTATTTTTTTTGATAATATATATTAAATTTTCTGCATCAGGTAAAAAAATCTATAAAAAAATATGCTAAAAAAATCTGAAACCAAATTTTTAAGTTTATTAATTTGATTTTTATTCGATTTTATTGAGATTGATAATATAAAACGAAAGAAAATAGGAGAATTGATATTTATGAGCATAAAAAATCATGTTTTAAATGATTTTTGTGGAATTAGAAAATGAAAATCTCGTTTTATTATTATTTAGTAAAAGGGGGATAAACGGTATATTTCTTAAATAAAATATTCTGGAATACGTTTTTTTAAAGCTCATCAAGATCTTGTTGTAACTTTAGATTCTTTTAGGCAATATAGGTTATCGTTTTAAATTTGATCTAGTTTTATCAAGATATTTTTATTTATTCCAAAAATAAATTTAAAAACGATGCAGGTTGGTTTGCGGGTAAATAATAAATTTAAGGATTGAATTTATATTATTTAATATAAAAAAATTAATTCGAACCAAATTTTTTAAAAAAAAAAAAAACGTTAACATAAAAAAACAAACATAATCCGGGATTCTATTCCCAAAGTTTAATTTTTTTAATTTATATCATATACTCACTCCAATTTTTATATATTTAATAAATAAAATAAAATCGAATAGAATTTGATCTAAAGAAATCAAATTAATTAAAATTAAAACAAATTTTGTTAATAAAATTCAGAAGATAATTCATGCGACAAATTAAGTAAAAAAAAATCAATTTGAATATAAATTGGTAAAATTTAATTAATATTTTAAAAAAAAAGGGTTTAAAACTTTCAGAATCCAAATTTTGACCTAATTCTAACAGCGCTTATCAAAATTTTCAATTTCTCCAGCTCCTTGATTTATGTACCAATGTATAAATATCTATTCTTTATATATATTATCGAGTAAATAATGAAAGCTATTTTTGCACCATTAAACTTGAAAGGGCTAAAAATTTGATAGATAAAAGTGAAATGACGAGTGCTTAAGATTCTAATTTATACAAGTAACATGTATTTAAACTATAAAAATCCTTCTTTAACCACAAAAAAGTGAATATAATAGACTCTTTTTATAATTTTTTGAAATAAAAATTGAAAATTCTTAGTTATTAAATAATTTGAATAATCAATTTATGTATAAGTTGATATAAAATAACCATAAAAGACCTATAATTTTTAATCTATTTAAAATTTAAAATTTGTTTTTGATTAAATTCATCAGTCTGATTAGGATCGAATTAAGTGTAATTCTTATGGTATAACTCTGTATAAGCATTGGATAATTTAATCTTTTTAAAATTTTAATTTTTCTAACATTATTTATTTTTCGATTCGAACTGGAGCATTTTTTAAAAATAATTTACTTAATCTGATTTAAAATCTACCTTTTTGAGTCTAAATTTTTTTTTTTTACTTAATTTGACAAAAAAATCAATTTTTGATTTTATAAAAACAGTTTGATTCAAATTTACTTAATATTATTTTTTTTAGATCAAAATTTATTTTATTTTAAAATTTAACCTTTTTATGATATTTTTGAATTTTTTTTAGGTATTTTCAAAATTTTATAATGATATTTAATTATGAAAAATATTTTATCATATCAATATTTTAAAATTGATTTATAGAACAACACTCAAAAAAATTTATAGAATTAAAATAAATCAAATTAAGGCTTATTTTTTTACATAAATATACATTTTATCTTAAAATATAATTGGACCAATTTCTAGCTATACCTATATTAATTAAGGCCATTCTTAATTTTTATTCGTCCCAGAGCTGACTAAATCTATAAAAACAAATATACATAAAAACAAATTATTTTTTAATTCAACCGTATAAAAAAATAAATAAGCATCACTATTTAAAAATTTGATATTTTAGATAATTTTAGACTAAAAAAGCTTAAAAACACGGAACAGCTGTCTATCTGGGATAAATAAATTATCTCTTTGCCCTAAAATAGATATTTTTTTTATTTATATTACTTTTAGAGTATTAATTTATTTTTATATCCTGTAATCAAATAATCAAATTATCCAATTAAAATATTTATTTGATAATATGTTATGAATTTTAGCAACATTTTTTTTCTTTATCGCTTAAATGATTTTTTTGGAATATTTAAAAATTTTGACGGTTTATTTAAATTTAAACAGCCTGATCCCTTTTTTTTTTATAAAAAAAGTATCTAAGTTTTGATTCTCTAATATTACCACGTGTATTAAATAATAAATCATATCAAAACAAAACTAAAAATCTCATGATTTTAGGTAAAAATTTCATAATCTGAAACTTATTTTAATTATACGCTTTAATAATTTATTTTTATTTGACCACAGATGTATCTCACACAAAATCAAATATATCATTATTTTGATAATTATATAATATTTTATGAATTTTTAACAGAGATAGTTTTGAACCTTATTTCTAATTATGATATTAAATTCTAATTCTAAAATAATACATTTAAATACTAAAAATCACACTTAAAATATTTTTAAATATTATATAAGATAAATTTTCATATTTTCAATAGTTGATAGAAGCTGATTCTATTTGATGAAAATTTAGATATGCCGCACTAAACCATAGTTATCATATAAAGTTAGGCGATTTCGTTTTAGATAATTTTTTTGCTTTTTTTATAAAAATAATACCTGAAATGGATTATTTTTATAATTTAATAATATTATTTTAAGGAAGAGATAGTTTGAGATTCAAGAAAATAATTTTAAATAAAAAAATATCAAGTTAATTAAAAAAAATAAGAGCGATTAATTTGGATCATGTTTTTCTATTTCTAGTTAATACCGCGGTTATATTATTTTTAAAAATTTAATATGTTTGTTTGTAATTTTTTTTTCACTCGATTAAATAAAAATATATTTTAGTTGATGCGTTGACATTTTTTTCAAGACCTTTACTAACCAGCATTTTAAATTCACTTAAAAATATACTATGAAATTTTGGAATAATAATAAAAAATAAAAGTCATTGGATTGATTTTCAATAAAAAAACAAGATAAAAGTATACTAAGTTTTATATTTGAGTATTAATAAAAAAAAATTGACAAGATCATTTTGAAATTTTTCTGATGCAAAACGTGAGAAAATATTTTTAAAAAACTTCACAAAGACTTATAATCATCCAGAAATTTATTTTTTTCCTAAAATTTTTTTTATTCTAATTTATTTATAGATAATAATAACATAAAATAATCCGAAAATATAAAGGTATTTGAATAAAATAAGATTCAATAAAAGGAAACCCCAAAAAAATTAGAAAAATTGCTCATTGATTACTTGATCCCATATCAAAAAAATAGGGAAAGTAGATTCAATATGACATTCAATTGATTTTTTAGATTATTTAACTAATTAAATCATTAAAAATAAAAAAATATCGAGGAAAATAGCAAAAATAGTCAAAATAAATTGACCGAATTCCATAATTGAAAATAAAAGCATACGTTTCTAGTATTAAAAAAAAAATTGAGAATTATCTGGACAGAAAATAAATTCTAATAATTACTGCGCTATGATTTTTTTAAATTATTTAATTTTCCAAGTATATTATGTATCTTTACATTAGTTCAATTTGCTAATTTTTACTGAAAATATTTTTTTTTAAATATTTTATGAAATTTAAACAAATAGCGCTCTAATAGAACATAAATTATTCTTTAATCAGTCGAAAAATGAAAAAAAAATAGATTAATTTATCTCGAATACCGTATTTTTTTCGATCTAAAATATTGGTAGTAATAATTTATACATTAATAAGTTAGAAAAAAGAGAAGAAAACATTTCAAATGTTAGTTTAGGATCTAACCATCATTTAAAAATTCTTTTATTATAAACTTAATAGAATATCCGCGTTACGTATTTTTGAATTTTCTCATATTAAACCTTTGTCTTATTAACAATATGAAAATTCCACAACTGTATATTTTAAGGATAAACATATAATTTGAGAAATAAATAAAATATAATAAGTGTGATAAAGCTAAGATAGTTTTAGTTCAATTTTATTACTGTCTTTTTCTACTAAAACTATTGAGATTTTAATTGAAAATCTTTATTATCATCTAAAAAATGCAATATAGTGAATTTTTTTTGCAAAAAAGCATTAATATTCTGAAAGTTCCGGAAAAAGTGTAAGATCGAATGATAAAATTTGTATTTTCCAAATAAATATTTTAAATAAAACTAAAGATAGTAAAAATTTTGTATTTTTCGACATAAGTTCATATTTATGCGAATTTTTTTAAAAAAGCCCAAGTTAATTAATAGAAATGTGCTAATACGATTGCGATCATATTTTTAGTATTTATCAGCATGTCTATCCGCCCATTAAAATCATGTTCATTTCAACAAATTTTCGGACCTATTTTTATTTTAGCTTCACTAATATCCTTTTTAATTTTAAATTTTTACTCCAAAGCAAGTTGATCTGAAACTTTCATAGATTAGAAAGTGTTATAAAACATTAAATTTTCGCTTTTTTAAATCTGGATTTTACTATTTAGGTGTTTATAATCCTCGAAAAAATAATTTTACATAAAATTTTTATGTTCTAATTAAAACACAATAAAGAAATGCTGGGTTTGGTGCAGTTCTTAATGTCATATTTTTTTTAAAAACTTTATTATATGTAAACCGATTGATGGGAAGGTGGTCAATAAATTTTTTTGTCTAGATAATTAAATATATGATTATATTTTATTACTAGATATTTCTATTTCTAATTGCCAATTATGGAATCGCGCTTATTTATTTAGATTATTATTGCAATTTGATTTTTTTTTTTTTTTTTTTTTAAAGGGAATTTATTTATAATATTTATTGCAATTTGATAAAAATATTATTCCGCAGAATTATTTTTTTAATTTTTTTTCTTCATATAAGCAATATATTGTATAAATTATATAAGTTTTTTTTTATTTTTTGAGTTTTTTGGCAAAAATTAAACGATAAATCAATTTATATTTATTACACTAATAAATAAAATATTTTTAGAAAGTATTTTAAGTTATCATTTTTTTATAATTCTATGATACAATTTCGATTTTTAAGCAATAATTATACATAGAAAAGTATTAGTGATATGAGATATGCAATTTTTAACTATTGATATTGATATCAAAGGAATAATTTATAAAGTAAAATTTATACTGGATTAATTTATAAACTAAAATTTTGGTTTAAACAGATTGAAAAGAAAGGGTCAGTGTGGTAATAAAATAAACAGAAAACTCAGCTTGAAGTAATTTTAATATCTAATGCAGGAATTTAATGATAATAATATACATTTAATATTTCTACAAATTTAAAAAAATAACTAGCCTTTTGGAATAATTTGTAAAAAAATTTAATAAATTTGCAAATTTTGATTTTTTCAAATTTTAGATAGAGAGAAAAAATATATAATAAAGAAAAATGTTACTTTTCAAGGAATTTTTCAAATTTTACTAATTTATAAAATGAATATTTATTATTTTTTTCAAAATTAAGATTATAGTGAAAATTAATATTTTTGTTTTTGTTTTTTTACATACCAATAAATTATATATATATATATAATTTACCGTCTTTTTTATTAAGAATTAAAATTTTAATAGTATATAAATATCACCAATATAAGCAATAATTTATATTTTTGATATATTATATATATTAATCAAATAGTATTTTTATTATTAATCAAAGTTTTAATGTTATTTAGAACTTATTATTAAATATTATATTCTAACTGTTATTTTATATTTATTAATTTTGATCTAATTAAGTTAAATTTAATAGAATTTTTTTTTTTTATAAAAATTAAAAAAACACTACTTTTCGATTTTTTACCCTGACCTAATTCTATTAAATTATTTTTAAAAATAGACCAATATATTTATATATTATGAATTACAGAAAAATGAAAATAATTAAAAGATAATAAAAATCGCTTTTTATGGTATTTTTTATTGGAAATCTTTATTTTTTTAAAATATAAAATTGATTTTGAAAAAGAAAATATGGTTTATATGAAAGAGTTGTTAGATTTTTTTTTGATTTATATTATAAGAAATACGATGGTAAAATGTCATTTAATCCATTTTATACGGTATTAAATTTTTGTAAATAAATATTTACCGTCAGAATTTTTTTTATATAAAAAAGTAGTTATTTTTACATTTTTTAAGCAATAATAACTTTTAAAAGTTTTAAAAAAGAAAACTAGGATATAATAAAAAATGTTTATTTTTCATATTCAACATGGAAAAAATCAACAGCAAGTACCAAAAAAATTATATCCATAAGCTATACAAGCATTAATATTTCTAAAAAGTATACATTTACCCTCATGTTTTATTAATAAACGCACTTTTTTTTCGTCAATAAATATCGAATTTTACAATAAAATGAAAAAATACTTATTTTTAATATGAATAAAAAATCTAATCTTACCGCAAAGGGGATTATTTTTTTTTATTAATAAATTTTTGGTTATTATTGAATTTTGATAATTTTTTGATAATAATTCATCCTATTTGTTGATAATTTAATACGAATTTCAAGTAGTAAAAGGACTTTAATATTTTAAATATTTTAATTTTGAGTTTTGAAGCTATCAATAGTCTAAAATCTAAATTTCAAACTAAATTTCAAACTCTATTTAAACAAAAATTATTATTTTGAATTAAAAATAAAGAATAGAAATTCAAGCTTTAATAGAAAAAATATCTATAAAAAATTTTGATTACAAAAAAAAAGAGCTTATTTTTTTAAATTGCTGATATAAAAAATTCAGCAATTTTTTCTCTGATTTAAAAACTTGACTGAAGATAGAATTTCTTAAAAGATTTCTAAGTTTTTTATTGATAGGTTTTTTTCAGTGATTATTATAAAATTTTATAAACATAGCTATGTTTAGAAAATTTTGAAGTGAATAAATCCAATCCAAAATAAATTCTTTTTTGGAAAACATAAAAGTATAATTCAAAAACTTTAAGCCATAAAAATTATTTAAAGAATAAATATTATAGTAGGTGGAAATATTTTATTTTCTAAAAAATAAAAATAAAAACCAAAAACCGGTTATTATAAGTATGATATTACAGTTTTGATACTGAAATTCGATTTTAATTTTAGTTTAACTAATAAAATTGCCGATTAGAATTGATAAATCAATATTTAAAGCCATTTCCTCCATCGATATCCTATAATTTTTTACTATGGTGAATATTAATTTAATTTCATAGATGAGAATTGAGATTAATTAGAATGTGATTAATGTATTATTAAATTTAAAAATTTCTATTTTAAAGCCTTCAAAATCAATTTGGTATTATAAAATATCGAAATGGTTTGAAATGTTTTCATTTTAAAAATTCAATATTTTATTAACTCTATTAAATATAGTTTATCTTAAATATATTATAAGATATATGTATATATATTCGATTCTGATAACATTTTGATTAAATTTTTCTTCATTATTTTGAAATATATATACCGATTTTATAAAGTTAAATAGTTATATTATGGAGTTATAATTTGCTCCTAATAATGCGTAAATTATATAAGCAATAAAGCTGCTGGTATATTTATTGTCAAATTTTTTGAACAAGTTTAGCTAACACAACGAGAAAGTTTTTCAATGAAGTCTTTAAATAAAAGAAAATTTTTTAGATAGTTTTAAATATATAAACATTTAATCAAAAAATTTAAAACATTTACTAATTAAAGAATATTATTTTTTTATGTTTGATTTCAGTGAAAGAGATATTTTTTATTTTTCTTGTGGAAAAAATATTGGTGGCTAATTGAGAAATATTTATGAGACCATTTTTAGTCTTGGTCATAATATATTGTAAAATTAGCTAAATGATTATTTTTTCTGACATTAAATAAAAATGGATGATAATTTCCGAATATATTTATAATATTTTAAACGCTTCTAAAATATGAAGATATATATATATATATATATTTTACGAAACATAATCTGTAACATTTTAGTTGCATAAAATAAAAATGGATTGTCTTTTATTTTTTATTAGAACCAAGGAAAAAATATTCGGTGAGGATATGATTTAAAAGGTAGAAACATTCTTTTGCTATTTTTTTATTTCTGAAACAAACTTTAAATTTAATCAAAATTTATATTTAGCACATTTTAGGTATTTTAATTTAAAAACCAAAGTGATATTTACTCTCTATTATTTAAGTCTACTAAAACTTTTAAATCTCAACTTTTTTTTTCATTTTTTTCATAGAAATTTAGTTGATTGGCATAATTGTATTCATACAAAGAAACAAAAAAATAATTTTTTACATACTGTAACTATATCTATCTGAATAACTTATTTTTATTATAAATTTAATAAGTTTTTTTCAAAGCATAATGTGGAGTTTAAGAGGGTTTTATTAATTGGTTATACAATCACTTACAATTTTTAATAGAAAACGTGACAATAAAATTTAAAATCCATGATTTTAATGTTTCTTTGTTGATATGGAAGTCTTAAAAAACCAAGACTCAAGTGAATTTTTTCGTAAAAATCAATATTTTCTGATGTATTATATTAAGAGCGATTGAGTCTCAATCAATAATAAGAAGATACTATTAGTAATCCCAAGAGCTTCAAAATAAAATCAAAAAAATTTAAAACTCAGAAAATCCTATGCTTTATTCAAGAAGAAAAAGCAAAATTTAATTTGATCCAATCTTAGACACAACAATAAAATATATCTATATTATCTAGCTTTAAATAACCTAAGAAAAATTAAGTCCTCTTATGCTAAAAATAAAAACAAATTTTTTAGGGTATAATAAATTTATGCTAATAATTGTAATTTTTTGGAATATAGCAAATAAATGAGTAATGATCGGTCATTTTTGTTTAGAAATCGAAGATAGAGATGCTTTTTCTTTCTTTCTATAATCGGGAATAAATAAAGTTAAAACCAATTGAAAATAAATTCAATTTTTAAAAGTGGCAATTCATGTTTTCTCAAAAAAAAAAAATGAAATTCTTTCATCGACAATAATTGGTCATAAAATTAAAAAATCGTCTATTTTTGCAAAATTTTAAATTTGAGCTTTTTTAAAATGTATTTTATCCTTGTTTTTGTGAAATTTTATTGATTAGAACATCAGTAAAAGTCATGAAAAAAATCAATAAAAAAAAAAGAAGTGATAACAGAGGATGTTGAAATCAAGAGTATTTTATTTTATCTTTTTATGAATCAGCTGCTTAACTAGATTTATAAGCCATGCATACTTTTCGAGATATCCCACCTGTCATTGTTTCAAGTAGCCCGGGTAATTGAAGATAAGTATAATAGCAGATTATGGCTAAAACTAGCTAAAAAAGTTGACTAAGAATGTTTATCCCATTTTATAATACTAACAGGGTCATTAAAATTTATTATCAAGTTAAAAAACGCTGATTTCTCTTACCAGACCCTCCTATATTTTGATAATTGGTAGAGTAAAACCACGTCGAAAGATTGGAACTCATTTTTTTATATGAAGTTAAATTTAATCACATCAAGATTATTATAAAAAATATCTACGTATATCTGAAAAGGAGGAAAAACCTCATAAAATTTACCACTCATATCCTCTTCGTCGAATTAGCAACGCCATACCTCTTAGATAATGATTCAGGGGGATTAAAAACTATTAATGTGTGAATTGCATCAAATCTCATTTGGTTTAACATGAAGCTAGCTGTTTTCTATTTTTT